>JAOTOK010032080.1:0-10814 GCA_025770025.1 Virgularia gustaviana
ATTATTATTATTATTATTATTATTATTATTATTATTATTATTATTATTATTATTATTATTATTATTGTTATTATTATGATATAGTGAAAGTTTATTTACATACCAGTTGATGCCATGATGTTTATTTGAATACGTCTTCCATTTGAATTACTTGGACAAACATATCTGACGTACAGACGACCCGCTCCAATGGAGAACACGTCGTAGGGAGACAGAGTAAAAACTTCCGCATTCGGTTCACTTGGGGGAATTTCACTGAGGGACAATACTTCGTGAGAGTCTCCTGCATCGTAAGATATCACCGTTACTGTTGCAGGCGTTGTGAAACGAACCATTTGGACGCAATCGTAGTTGGTATGCGTGGACCCGATGCTTGGCATGTGTAATATAATCATACCATATTCATCCAGTACTGTTTCGTTTTTAGTTTCATCGCAAATACGGTGAAATACATTTGAACGTGAAGCCAGAATGGAATGGATAAGATGTTGTCCAACATCTAAAAACACTAATGAGGGATATATTTGTATCCCATAACTTCCGCGCACTGAGATTCTGCACCGAATGCATTCACAAAAAGGAAAACGGCAACGCATGCCATAAGTTCCGCCTCGGTATTGACTGCGATGTGCTACTAAATCATGGAAGACACTGCCCGGCTCGGTAATGATCGAGGAAACTCCAGTTTCTCTAAAATCCTTAATTTCTATGTTAGTGGCTGTTTGTCGCTTGACTTCAAATTGCAGGGGATTTGCGGCTTTATGGAGAAAAACATGACTCAGTATGCTGGGCTTTGCAGTAAGCTTGAACCTGATTCCGCGCCAGTAACCTGGATCGCATGTAATGTAAAGTTGTAGGTTCTGTGAACACAGTGCTCCTTGGCCGGCGTCGTGAGGACAAGAGGTGATGTCATTGTGGATATCTGAATCGCACTTTATATTCCTAACCCAATAAAGAACGTTGTGCGTAGCGCTTGGTCTTGTACTGCCCGTTCGATAACCTTGGTAGCCGAGCTGTTTGCATAAAATTGCGCCATTTGTGCTCGTCCAACCTGAACCGCAAACACTCGCCCATGTACCGTTGTACAATAGCTGAGCGTGGCCTTCCCAAGGATGGGTGCCATTTACAAGTCGAAGTACAGGTGTCGGTTTATTTACCCAGTGATTATGCACCAATGACGAAACTTCGAACGAAATCCGGTGCTCCTCATCGCCAGGCATCTCCAGCTTCCCGAAAACGTCAATGCCAATGCTTGGAAGCACGTACACACGTACCCCTTTTTTAATCTCGAGAGTTGCGTTCGGGAACACAAGCACGTCACTGATAATGTAATAGGGCGAGTTTTCTTTAGTGAGGGTATAGTCTTCCATTAAAGGCCCACCTAATACGTTTCCCTTTGTAAACGTTTTCGTAGAGGTTCTACCATAAGCGATATCTGAGGTGTTTCTACTGGCAAGAAACGGCTCGCAGTTTATCAGATACAAATCACAGTTTGTCCAAAAATCGTACTTTCTTTTGAAAACCCCCGAAGGGTCGTCCGTACCCCACCAGTTATAACGAGCATCAACTTCGTATGTTCCCAGTTTTCTGGTTAAGATTTCATGCTGGTCCTGGCCAAGCTTATTCTCAATCAAGTTGTAATGAAACACAATGGTCCCCCTGATGTGAACGATTGTTGCACCGTATGGAAGAAAACAGCGCATTATCGGGAATCTTGGTTCGATAATGTTATCAATCAAGTCGTTTCGTGTAAAACTCCACGTTCCACCTGCTGAGTCCAAGCGAATCATGCTCTCAACAGCAATATTATCTCGCCATTTATTCTCGCTTACATCCGCATTCACATTACCGTGCCAGTACGTGATAACAACAATGTTTTCACCAACGTTGTTCAGAAACTTGTTACCACTAACTTTGATCAGCGTACCCGATATATATCGTCTACGTGTCAAGCTAAGGTACAGCATGCTAAATCCTGCAACGTTACCTTTCCATACATTCCCCACAACATCAATTTTTTTTGGTGTCACGTCGTAGTATTGGTCACAGTCCACAACAAAAACGTTTGAAGCTGTGTTGTTGATAAAAACGTTCTCTTTCACTTCCATGGTCAGGTGAGAACATTCGCTAACTCGGATAACATCACTGAAATTGTTTCTGAACTCGTTTTGCAATACGGTGTACCTTCCATAACCTAATGAATTGAAGAGGAGCATTGCACCGCCTGTTGGACGACGAAGTTTGTCAGGTTCCATGAGGCCATCGCCTTCGAATGTATTGTTTATGATTCGGACGGTCATGGCTTCCCCAGATGTATATATTCCACTCGCGAATGTTCCTGATATCCGACAGTTCTTCACTTCAGCTCCGGAGAAACTAGCATCAAGACTTATCGCGAGGCCAGATCCACTGAACACTGTATTGGAAATGACTGTTTGAAATGGCTCGGCTAAGAAAAAAAAATGTTGAGTTGGTTGAAGGAGCAGTGTCACCGAGCGCAACAGAGACGTAGCTAGAGGGGGTGCCGGGGGCCGGCCTGACGAAATTATTTACCCCCCCCCCTGGCCCCAGAAAATATTCTTAATAAAAAACCAAGAAACTTTGTATTTTATAAACATTGTTCATATTTTATAAACATATCATCGAGTGGGCAGGCCATGTCTCTCGTACCCTTATTTGTAATCTTTTAAGGGGGGAGGGGTCTTACAGGAATGAATTCTGTGGAGGTGTTGCCTTTGGATATGCTGGTTACGTGAATTTGACTTTCTTAAGTTGGCTCCCCCAACCAAATCTTCGGCCCCCCTTGACTGGAAAACCTGGCTACGTCTCTGGATGCCTTCGTATAACTTGAGCTACTTTAACATGCGTGGACGAGCTGAGCCAACCCGCCTGGCGTTTGCTGTTGCTGGATTGAAATATGACGACTGTAGGATTTCACGTGAGGAATTTGGAAAGTTAAAGTACGCAGTTATATAATACGTTACTTGTATGTTAGTTGCATTTTACTTGTATATTGAAAGTTCCAACACTCTTTTTTTCCCGCCAACTTAATTTCACCAACAGTCATCGACTCTTTTTAACTTTGAACAAGTTCAAATTTTAAGGGTCAAAAAATGAAAATGGTTAAAAGTAAATGACGGACGACATTTTTATGGATCAAAGGTATACATTAACTGAAGTTTGTTCCTTATACGTTACACCGTGCTGTCATCACGTCACTTCCGCTCGCTAAGTATGTGGGTCTACCATTAACCCGTGTGAAGAAAGTCTGTTGCTGTCGCGGTAACAGCGTCTCGCAGTCTACAGTTCTGACAAAGCAATATAACTAACAAGCCAAGAGAAAGAGTAAGCTTAACCTCCTCTCGAAAAATGTGTAATCAAATCATTGAACTTTGGAACATTGATGGACAGCTTTTGCCCTCAAAGCCAGGACACTTACATATAGGGCAGAGAAACCGCTAGCTATCTGCGCGCTGCAACGATTTGTGACACGCGCATATAGGACTGGGACGAGCTTGTGTTTGGAACGATTTTGCTGAGAAAGCGTGGTTTTGTAGTGTTGTAGCGTTGTCACGGCCTAAATATATACTCAGAGTTGGCTAGAAGTTTCCCGCGTTCTTTTATGGCCAATACCATGTCTCACGTAGGTAAACCATACATTTGCCCCAAACATACAAGGACCAAGCCTTCTCCAAACTGTGAATGCCAATCTTATTTATTTATAAAATCCCTTTATTGCCATACCAGGAAGTGAAATCTTGTCTTAACTTAGACATTCAACATCTCTTCATTTGGACAACATATTTTCTTATCTGCTGATCTCCTACGCAGATATTCTATTTTTGATATACGTTGATGAAGTATTTAAAGAGAGAGTACTCGATAGATCGAGCTGGAAAAGTATCCATTGTTGAAAAAATTGCATAACAAAGTCGAATCTCAGCCTGGTATTCAGAAGTGGTTGAAAACGTACTGTAGCTATATGAAGACCGTGATATATGTATATGATTGAAATTTGTCTCTTAGCGATGAAAAACAAAGCGATTATATACAGAACTATTAGTTTGAAACAAATGAACTAACAGCTTCTGACAGTTAATTACCTGCTGCGTCATTTTTGTAGCTTAAAAATAAACAATCCCATGTGGAAAACAATTACCTGAATTTCATGTTATTGTTCTCATCGGCCTTAAAAACTGATATATCGCTCTAACTAGTGTACAATGGTCCACAGTTTATATCCTGTCAGCTTGCGATGACGTTCACTTCTAGTTAGCAACTGCAATTGCTGGCTCACAGGAGGGGATTAAGGGAGGGAACAGAATCATAGGTCACCACCAATACCGCTCGTCTCGGTCGTATTTCCCCCATCGAATGATGTCTAATTGACCTACGGCAAGGTGTCCTCAGATGATTGCAAAATCATTCCCAGTAATCAAAATGAAATCCGAATTTGTTCCTTTTTTTCATGTGGGTATTGTGGAAAACGAGCGATGGTTAAAGTAATGGCACTAGTTGTTTCTAAAAATTCTCACGAGGCGAGGCGAGAAGCATTTTGTAGCCAATACATTGTTTGCGATAGGGCTCACTTCACCGCACACGAAGGGCATTTGCCTTTGTACTTGTAGTACATGACTGCAAACAACGGCTATATATTAATTTCCCGCAGAATATCAATTTTGCGTTTCCGGGCTTTTCGTGGCCTTTCTAAAAAACCCAGACAGGGCGCCACCTGGTCCTTTGAAAGTTGCTTGTCACATTATTTTACACATATATTTTCCCCTAATTTCTATACAAATTTCTAAGTCAATTTGAATCAGTTCGTGCCACGCGCAAGCCGGATAAAAAGACATTTGATTTTATCGACCCTATGTTGATTTTTTGCGTGCTTCCAAGTCGGACTTTTTAAATACCTGACTCAGCATTCGCCTGCGCAATTTAACTATCCTCAGTCTACTGCGCGGCGAAAAACAATTGACGAACGCACACGAATAACGTATATCAACGTTTTAGGCACGTAACTAGTATGTATAGTTGCTGTTAACTTAAAACTTTAAACATCGATCGATTTCTCCCACGTTAATAATTTTAGGTTGTCACTCCTTCACATAAAATATTTCATACCGCCCCCTATACAACCTCGCCCACTACATTCTTAAAAAGCCTCCTGCCTGAGCATATATAATGCTGGTTCTAATTACCTGCATTGCAGGCTAACAACGTTATCTATGCCACAATCGCCTTGACTTGCGTCTCGAATCATTGATATAGGCTCAGATTTCCAATACGAGGTTCTTTACAGTAAGGACCTCTTTGCACTAATGCTCTATTGAGATATGTATATGGTATGTTCGTTTTTATTTTCCCAACTCCACTCGGCTGCTTTGTTATGCTTATTCATATTTAATAAACCGGCGGAAATAACAAAACTATTAGCATAAGTTAGTAACATGAACACTATGCATGAACCAATCAGAAAATATCAATCAACTCATATCAATTGTATAAGAAGCAGTTGCAGGTTGTTTGCACAACTCTGCTTGCATAATCAGGGGAAAGTCTGCTGAACGTTCACAATAATCGTCAAGATCTTCATAATGCCTTCTTATAAACTGACCTATTTTAACGCTCGTGGAAGAGGTGAACCTGCCCGTTTGGTGTTTGCTGCTGCTGGTCTGAAATATGAGGACTGTAGGATTCAGTTTGGGGAGTTGGCAAAGCTTAAAGAAAGTACGTAAATATTTGCGGGTGATGTGTCAGAATTAATCCGAATATTCTTAAATGTATTTACCAAATGTCTATAGATACAACACACTATAATCAACCTCTAGGCCGTGGTTGTCAACACCGACAATATTAAACTTACAAACGTCGACGTAGTAAGATGACATAATATAATGTATTATTGCATGAGTAACGCACTACAGTCGCCCCACATGATTATATAATCATATGAAATGTAGGTACTTTGGAAATGTAGACGAAATTTGCAGTAATAGCGACCTTGGTAGTCAAGTGCTAGCTGGGTAAATGTGGATTATGACGGATATCCAGGAATATCACATTATGCTCCTCGATAAAGCACATAAAAAACTAAAAGGGCACATATTTCGTAATTCATAATTTATTTCGCTGGCAAGTCAGCTGTTTGTGATGGCACAGAGAGATATCTTGTTACAAAATGGATATATCAACCGGGTTTTTTGTGCAGAATCGCTTACCGTAGTTATATTTAAAGTACGCTTAGTATTTACGTGTTTGAAAGTTCAACCGAGAGGTGAAAAATTAGAGAGTTTTAGCGTGGGTTTTTAGAGTGACGCGGTTCGCGTTCCAACGGCGCGTAGTTGACCCTTCCCGGGTCGGTTGAATAAAACTCTCAACTACATTTTGCGTAGTTAAATCGTAGTTAACTCAGAAATACTCATGACTCTGATTGGCCAATTCTGTCACTAATATATTATATCTTCTCGTGAGTGTACTACGTGAATGTGGCCTGGGTTTATTTCATCGATGAAGCATATTCCATACAGGATTTTATAAATGATGGAAGTCCGACAGTGCGAGTTGTCGATCTACTGGCAGCACCCATCTTGGATCGCTGGAATGTACGCCAATCTAAAAATAAAACCCAAATGTTCTCACTACCACAAACCTCAACCTCAAACAGCTAGCTGTGGTTTTCCCTAAACGTCAAGCTAAGCTCTCTAATGGCACAGTTGCGTGCACCCTGGCAACAAATTCCTTCTTAACTATGCAGCTTGGATCACATTTACACCATTTAGCTACATCTGTCTTTTAAAATTTACACGTTTAATAAAAGTCGGTGATACAATCATGGATTATTTACTACTGGAAAAGAAACTCCCTGACAGATCGTAGTTTTGAAATGTGGCGTATTTAGTCTAGTCTATTATCAGCATATCCGAAACATGTATCAAAGGCAGCCTAAATATCGATTTAAAAGTCAAAATTATAGCAAAATTATAACTGGTCTTGAGACTATAAACAACACAACGAAATCACAATTCAACAACGAATCCCTTTATAATAAAACACTGCAGCACAAGATAGGAAGAGATACAAACATATAATGCGTCACAAATTGGGCGATAAAATCACGAGTACTCATATCTCCATTTTGTGTACATATTTTATTCAAAATGTAGCAAAACAACCGTTAACAAAAATCTCAATAGTTATAAACAAACACATAATGGTTTGCTCGCTTGTAAATTATATAATGTTAATAAATTATAATAATAGTTGTTAAAAATGACGCTAATTTTACGCAAATTTGTTTTTTCTTAACAGGTGGCACTCTTCCATTCGGACAACTCCCAGTTCTTGAAGTGGATGGGAAAATGTTGGCTCAATCAATGAGCATCGTAAAATTTGTCGCCAGAGAAGCAGGTCTTTTATGTTTTTTGAAGACATTTTGTTATTGTTTTGTTATGATTTTTACATGCTTATTGATTCAGTTGAAGACTTCACTCAGAAATTGATTTGTTGGTTTGTCCGTCGATGCGACGAGGACCATCTAGTCATACAAGTGACGTCACAAGTAAGGGGGAGGGGCGGTAAAGATTTAGAGGATATAACGTTTTCCATCTTGTGACGTCACACAACGTTATATGAATGTCCCGGATAGCGCACATATTCCCAAGGTAGATTTCAAGTGCCTATAAAGCGAAAATTATTTCCTAATCATTTTGAAAGACATCCAAGGAGGCTCCCTTTAGTTTTTTTAAACGTGAACAAGTAGTGATTGCAATAGAAATTAAATTTATGGTACTGTAAAAATTGGCATGTATACGTAATAAATAGATGTTGCAAAGAGTTGAATGTGATAGCTTATTGATATGCATTTGTGTTGCTGAAAAAAGTAACATTTCTGACCATGATATAGGCACTTTAATATGTTTTTCTTGATTTTATATATTTATTTAATGGTGAAGACTTATTTTAATTGGGTAATCTGCTAAATCTTTATGCTTAGCCATAAGTGGCGCAAGACATATGCACGCCCACGAAATACTAAAACTTGTTTGTTAACTCATTAATTGTTAAATTTAAAAGGACTTTCTCCAAGTGACAGCTTCGAAATAGCTCAAGCAGATATGGTTGTCGATGGCCTTACAGATCTCTATGTAAAGGCTACGGCCTTTTTCCTAGAGAAAGACAAAGAAAAGAAGGTATTTGTTTAAAATGATGTCAATGTTTCAATAACCTATATCGGAAGATGCGATAGTACTAGACGTCTGTTATGATTACATAGATTTCATCGTCTCGGATAATGTAAGGCTAAGAAATTATCGTGTGTATATGATGTACAGGTTCTAAATATTCAAATATTATGTTCTCGCTTATCACCAACCTTGGTGCATGGTATATTTCGTAGCTGAGACCATGTCAACACAAGGTAATCTAGTCATTATTGTATATTTTAGGAAGCACTCCAAAAGGCCTTTTTTGAAAACCATCTTCCCGCTATGATGACTAATCTTGAGAAATTGGTTAAAGCAAATGATGGAAAACACTTTGCAGGTTCAAAGGTTCGTGTAAAATTTGATCTAGAATATCTTTCCTCTCTTTTGCAATATACACAGCTTGAGACAGGGTGCCCAACTTGACCAATGTATTGTAAAAAAAAGACAAATCATCACATCAGAATTTCTACAGAAAGAATGCAGCGTCAGTTTATTGATGTATATGTCAGATCGGGTTTCAACGCGGAATAGTTGAGGTGAAACGGTCAACAATGGAAATCGCGGTCCCCGCTCTCCTGGCCCAGTCCAGGACACCTCCCGCTACCCGCGCATTACCTTATTAAACGATTTACTATCGTTCAAACACTACATTTATCATCAGCAAACTTCATTTTTATGAGATATAATATAGTTATTCGTCATACCACCACGTTTATCTCCCTAAAGTTTACCACCACCAGGAGATTTTTAGTCTGAAAGCATTTTATCCATTCAATTCCATCCCATTGCATTTATTAAATGAAAATTTATTTTCTCATTTCCACAGATGTCCTACGCAGATATTGTGTACTTTGGAACTGTTGATGCCCTTCTTCAAGATAAAGCACTGGCCGGCCTAGAGAAGTATCCATTGTTGAAAAATTTGTTTAACGATGTCAAATCTCAGCCTGGGATTCAGAAATGGTTAAAAGAACGTCCAGTGACAGAATTCTGAGAGAGCTGATGTATGAAGACCTGCATTAGATTGATAACTTACATACAATTGTTATGCTTTCGCAATAAAAAACGATTAAACTCCTAGTAGTTCTTGGATTGAATATACATGAGTGCGTGTTTCGCCGCCCGCTACAGGGGCGATTAGTTAGTTATCCACCCCGCGGTAAAAACAATAGAAACCCGATCAACTATGCTATTACTATTTGCATAGGTTAGTAACATGAACACCATACGTCACTATGTATGAACCAATCAGAAAAAAACCCAACTCATATCAATTGTGTAAGAAGCAGTGGCAGCCGGTTTGCACAACTCTGCTTGCATAATCAGGGGAAAGTCTGCTGAACCGACGTTGAAGATCTTCACAATGCCTTCTTATAAACTGACCTATTTTAACACTCGTGGAAGAGCTGAAGCTGCCCGTTTGGTGTTTGCTGCTGGTGGTCTGAAATATGAAGACTGTAGGGTTCAGCCTGAAGAATTTGCTAAGCTAAAAGAAAGTACGTAAATATTTGCGGGTGAGAGTGTCAGAATAAATCGGAATATTTCTAAATGTATTTATCAAATGTCTATAGATACAACATACTATAATCATCCTGTGGGCCGTGGTTCTAACACCGACAATATTAAACTTACAAACGTCGACGTAGTAAGATGACATATAATGTATTATTGCATGAGTAACGCACTACAGTCGCCCCACATGATTATAATCATTATATGAAAGGTAGGTATTTTGGAAATGTAGACGAAATTACACAGTAATAGCGTTTAGAACGACCTTGGTAACCCAAGTGCTAGCTGGGTAAATGTGGATTATGACGGATATCTAGGAATATCACATTACGGCTCCTCGAAAACAGCGAATATCCTTCATAAACTAAAAGTGCACATATTTCGTAATTCGTAATTTATTTCGCTGGCAACGTCAGCTGTTCGCGATGACAAAGAGTTCACTGCGTAGGAAGATGGATATCTTGTTACAAGAATATTGTCGCTTAAACTGCATATCAAACGATTTTTTTCAAAATCGCTTACCGTAGTTATATTTAAAGATACACTATTTAGTATTTACGCGTTTCAAGCGAGAGGTTAGAAAAATTAGAGAGTTTGATCTTAACGTTTACGGCAAACGGCAAACCAGACTCAAGTGGCGCAGTCTTGTGGTCGAGCTTGCAGGAATTAGCGGTTCGCGCTTCAACGACAGTTGACCCTTCTACGGCAAGCGAGGTTTTTAGTTCTTTTAAATGCAGTACAGTTTCATTACTATACGCCAAGCTAAGCTCTTTAGTTTAATGGCACAGTTGCCTGCACTCTGGCAACAAATTCCTATGTAACTATGAAGGTTGAATCACATCTACACCATTTACATCTATCTTACGCGCCAATCAATTTATACTGTCAACACCCCCGGCATAGACCCGAGCATTTTTAACTCGCATTGCGCAAGCGCAAGCGAGTTCTTAACAAGATGCCCACTAGGCATTAAACTCGCATTGCTTGAGCCGAGCTAAGGCCGAGGTAGAGCTGTTTAGGCTTTTACCCTGAATTGCTGGGCATTATATTCTGGCCGACTGATGGACCTTCGTAACAAGCTCTATTCTGCTTTTC
>JAOTOK010032091.1:0-10809 GCA_025770025.1 Virgularia gustaviana
ATATCACACTATATTTGTCTTGTCTTTTCGCTCGAATATTGAGTAAACAAGATGTTTTTCGGAGTGGTTTTTCTTTTGTATTTGAATGATTTTCTAGGGTTTTGTTTGGTTTTGCATGTTATAGGGCAGGAGTTATTTATAGTCAAATAATTTGCTGACTCCGCTTATCTCGAATATGTTTAAATATACCATATGTCTCCTCATTCATAAAATCAAAACACTTTAAACCCGTTGGTCGACACCATGTTATTGCATATTCCTAGCCTATATTATACTATATGATGCGCTATTATGTTGCCTCGTTCTTCCTAAAGGCCCGAGACGAGGATAAGAGTTGCTTTCGTTTTAACCAGCCACTGCTATGGACTATTTCGACCAACTTTGAACTGGTTCTGTGAAATATTAGTGAGAGTTACTGAGAGTTACTGAGAGTTACTGAGAGTTACTGAGAGTTACTGAGAGTTACCGAGAGTTACTGAGAGTTACTGAGAGTTACTGAGAGAGACGGTAAAACAAATTCGAGTTTGCAAATCTCATTGACTCTCATCGGCTCTCCATTGTTTAATCGCAGGAAAATCACAGGCCTGCAGGCCCTGATCGGACAACGTGGAATTAATCAACCCAATCGGAAAACTCTCACACATCCATCCAAAAAACACGACACTGCAACTATTTTTGTTGCGACAATGATGCGACGAGGAATAGGATACTATTACTCTTTGTAACGTACTTCCAGCATCGTACCCAGTCCCTTATTTCCGCTCACAAGCGCTATACCAGTGTGAGGAACCAAAATTATTACATGTGTGTAGATTGAAAGGAAGTCATGGTTATAGTCACAAATCATATCAGTCGTTTGTATAACGTTGAGTAGTTCACCACCAGGCTTTGATAAGCTTGACTATCACTAATTGCTAGCTGATTAAGCATGATACAATATATATTATATCGCTTGGTCATATACAGGGTGTCTCAAAAAATATGCAAGAACAATATTATTAAAGTGGCTATATTCTCCTGGGTTTTTCATTTAACAGAATCAAGTTGAAAGAGATGCGGAGTTTGTCATGTCATAGACACTTTAATACTTATACTTTGCGATTAATTTACTTAATACATAACATTTTCATATAATATATATCGTCTATATTACAAGATGCGCTTGATAATTGTCATGAAATAACGTAGTTTTTTATATAGTATATATACCAAGTTTGTGTGTTCACAGTCATTTTCACAATTAATAACGCCGCCTGCGACGCGACTTGTTCTGCGGTTTCCAGTATTGCCATGCGCAGTAGTATTCCTGGTGTGCCATTTCCTGATCAGTAGAAATTCCTTAGCCATGACCATTTGCCTTTTGTTCGCGCTCGTTGACGCTTTTGTTCGCTTTTCAGTTGTTCTAAGGGAATATCACCAGACCGTCGTTTCCTCCCGGCTTTGTTCGTCGTGCATCGTTGTTCGCATGTTTTCTTCAATGCCAAACAGCCATTGAGTGAGCGAAACGACTCGGCTGCCGTGAAGCACGCACCATAGGTAGATGTACACGAATTGCAATTTAGACAAGAACTATTTCTCACTGTGATCAGGACCATAGCAATAAATACCACCAGTGCTTGAACGACCGTTTTCCAAAACACCATCTAAAAAGGAGATTAAACTGTTTTCATGGGATTCAACACAATCAATACTGAAACATGTTTCATGCAAAAACTCATATAATCGTCGTTGATGTTCACATTAGCTACGCATTAGGTGTCTTGTTCATTATGTATCGGTTCTTGACTCTAAGGCCATCGTAGTTGCTCTCCACACTGCAGTTTATACTTATTATATTATAGCTGCGGATTACTAGCCTTAGCGTGGAGATTCCTCATTAAAAATGTGGATTCCGGATCCTAGTGGCGAGATCGCGCACCTCAGGTATCCCGGGTTCCACTGTTGAGATTCCAGATCTTAAGTTGTGTATGCTGGGTTCTACTGTCGAGATTCCGGATCTTAAGTTGTGTATTTTGGTTTCTAGTGGCGAGATTCCGGATCCTAAGTTATGCATTCGTGTTTCTAGTGTCAAGATTATGGATCTCAAGTTCTCGATTCCCAGTTCTGGAGGGCTTTGCCCGTATTTTTGTCAAAATTCGCGTATTCTTCGAGACTTCTCGCTTAAAACAGCCCCTCTCCGTTTTTTATAACCTTCACTGCCTTAGCAGGCTATCATCACTGCCTCGCTTTACGGTCAAATATGAAGCAAAAAAGGCTGTTAGTGCCCAAGTCATTTAACTACAACGGTTTAACTCCCAACGTCAAGTGTTATTGAAAAATATCTATTTTTAATTATTTAAAGAAACTGCACCAGACTTGCTGATAGCAATTCGTCATCACGTCATTCGTGTCGTAGACATAATGTGTATGCAACATTCTATGAATACTTATTTCTTGCCGAAAAATATTTTAGATTTTTAGTGTTATTTTAAGCTATGTATTGACAAATCCCTATAATTATAACCGACCAAGAGTGCTGCTTTAGAGAGAGACACCAAGATCAATCTCGGAGACGTCGTCAAGCTCATCAAGGAAATGAAAATTAGAAATGTACTTTAGTATAATTTAAAATTCTTCTCAGGTGAACGTATAGCCTTCTCTTCTTTCATGCGTACTGCATACCTTGTTTGCGACGTACAAAGTTGCGAAACTCTGATCGTTTTTTGTGCGCGCATGCAGCATACAGCCGATGATATTTTTCATCCCCGACGCAGGAGTTATTCCCTTGTTCATGATTTTTTTGTGTTGCTGCTAATACGTGTCAAACTGAAATGCCGAAACACCGGATTGTTGAAATTTTGCTCGGCATCATTCTAGAACATGTTCTATATTGCTAGACTCTTTATATTGGTACAGTTTTAAAATTAAGAGAAAAGTTTTAGTTAGGTGGACAGAAAGAGGTTGGTTAGGGTAACTATGTTGCCAAGGTATTTGTTAAGGAAATAGTTTGGTGGTGTCATAGTAATGATGCTTCAGAGTTCAGGGAAAGGGTTTCAGGGCATGAGGAACTGGGTCAAGCGCACGCAAGAATACTTGAAAAAAAAACACGTTTTTAGTTAACAGGGTAGGTATAGAGTGCGTAGGGACATTGTATAATATAGTTTAGTTCCTTTTTTCACTGCAAGTCATATAGATATTTGCCAAAGAAATAAAAGGAATTCACAAATTTCCCGCACGATTACCGATGATAGGCTACACTTCACGTAATATTTTGAAAGAAAAACAACATATGTTGACACAAAAATATTCGTCGCCGCAGAACGCCGCTTCCGGCGCTTCCATATAAACATCTGGTGTAATAGCTGTAGACGAAATCCATTATCAAACATGTACTGGGATTGCATGGGAAGATAATGATAATATATTCCCAACCTTTTAAACCTTTCTCTGTAAGACTTCTGTTCCGCGTAAAAATAAAAATACACATCTGACAAAATTATGCGTGATTATGAGGTGGATTACAATATTTTACCACGTGTGGTTCTCACAACCACATTTGCAGCCCATATGTTCGATTCAGCTGTTAAAGTATTTTTTCCTTAAATTTAGGAAAATGGATTGACAATATATAACATAATATTTTTATTCCTGTATAGTGATTTGTTTATTTATGCACTGAATTATATGATTACAGGACTCTGCTGCAGAATATATCTTCAACCATATTTTATATGTTCTGTTTCTTCTGACGAATCAAGGCTTTATAGTTGATAAATAAAGCAAAAATAAACACTTCGTTTAGTATAACAGAGAAACAATATCTGCTGTTGTAGTACAGTATATGCAATGGAAAGAATTGCAGTGACCGTTTCCAGAGAAACTTTACAAGTTACAACGTTTTTTTTTCCCAAATATAAAGTAATATTTCATAAAAGTCGCCTAGCTGGTGGTGCAAATGCAGTGCATGTTAGTTATTTACTGTTAAAACGCTACCCATCAATAGAAAGAAATTCCTGGTCTAATTAACGGAAAATGTACGTTTGACATGTACAAATAAAAATCGCCTGGTGGTGCGAATGAAGTGAGCATGTTAGGTAGCTATTCACTGCAGTTAAAACGCCACACATCAATAAAAAGAAATTCCAGGTCGAACCGAAAATGTACGTTTGACATATACAATGTAATTTAGTTGTCAACGGCCGGATACGCTAATTTCAACATGGATGTTTCATCGCTGAAATATGGCCTTCATGGTTGGTCTTTTAAGTTATTTTCTTGCGATATAAACCAGGTGACCTTGGTTTGAAGAGAAATAAACCATATTAATCCACATTATAACTATATCCAGGCAATGTTTTTGTGGTTTTCTACTATTGATTGACATGAATGATATTAAACTTGTTGTAAGCTGATGTACCGCTTGTTGTGTTGATACTTAGTTGGAATCTCCTACCTGTCACAGCATGTGTTCATAATACCACGATATATGTAGCATGATGCCTTATAAGGTTGCAGGAAAGGCAAGCCGCATTGTTTTGTTACTCATGCAAGATAAGAGTGTACACGTTTTAACAATTACACACCTTAGTGGATAAGTAGCCAGCAGCATTACATTATACGAGTCAACCACATTGTCACAATAATACGGTCTATGTGTATATAGTTTGGTGAGATCTGGATCTCCTCAAATTATCTTTGATCGTGATATGTTGATGTACAGAGATGAACCAGATAAAAAGGTTAAAAACGTTTCTTGGAAACATGAAAAGGTCGCAAAAACTAGACACCGCATCTTCGCTTCTTTATTTGTTTGTATTTCTCAAAATGTGTTCAATACTTCAAATATAACAGCAACACTTTACTTTGTATTTGGATGTGTGATCATTTATCGCTGTTGTTCTGTTATATCAGTTAATTAAGTGACATAAATAGAAGCAGTTATGTAAAGACTAAAGTGTACTTTAATAGAAGTCAAGTTCGAGGTCATGCGTTGCCTGAAAAAAATACCCTGATAAGAATTATTTCACTGACTGTTGTTGATTGTGCAGCATGAGTTGACAAATGGCAATAGCCATTGTACCATATGAATTTCTCTCAATGTCTAAACACTGTTTCGGCATGCAGCATATTCACGATGTTTCTACACGAATTCTTCGTCAGTGATTATTTAATAATTGCGAGTCATGAGCTTCAATCAACAACGATGTTAAAAAATTGTAATAATTGTTTATTTACAGGCTAGCTGTCACGTCTATTATATCTTTTCTATGTCATACCCCTTTTTCGTCCTAAAAACTGTCTGTCGCTAGACATCTATAATAAACTAGTGTTATCATGGTCAACATAGCGCTAGTTAGTTAGTCAGTCTTTTACAGATGCTATTGATAGTTGCAGTAGGGTTATCTGTGTATTTCGTCGTAATAACCTTCTCAGTATCAATCACTGCCTCAGAGTATATTATCAATATACCTCTCAATATGCATTGACAACTTGTCTTTGTGGTTGTCGTTAATATTCTTCCCAATTCTTATGTTTGCCGCTTAATTGTATATTGACCGTTCGCATGCGATCGTTAGCAAACTAATATTGATTCCAGGCACAGTAAAATTAGATTGACTAACCCTAGGTTAGCGTTAACTACTCTACCGGTGGCATTTTGTGAGAGACATTTTTTCACACATTCTTCACTGTATCATTTTGTATATATTGTTACAGTTTGAAAGCCATGAAAACAGCTTGTGGCGTGGCACACTTTTAGTGTTGCGCCATCTGCCATATCATCAGGTGAAGATCACCTCAAGGCTCAAAATATTTAGTAGCCGCCACCGCAAGATCAACGAATAATTTCACGAAATAACGTCCCGGAAGAAAACAGAAATTATCTTTTGGCACTTTTTCCAGACTAGTAAGAAAAGATGATTTATGAGATGATAATTATGACCACCATGTGTTCTTTAATGTGTGTTTCTGTAGAGATATATCTTCATTTATTGCTCATCCGACTTTTATAATTCAGTGCGGCCCTCCTAATATCAATACCATTTATACTCGGTCCTCTTAATATTAAACGTTCAAAAATACACTTAACACTTACCTTTTCTTGAGTTATTTCAATTCAGTGGTGCTGTAGCGAACTGGACGGTGCACGCAAACCTAGGTTAAAACACGTGAAATGTTGACATGTGAAACTATATATAGCCAGCATACACATGCACGCAGTGGCCCAGTGTCAGCAGCGCGCCGTGCGCTCAGTTCCGATCAGTAGCCAGCCTTCTTCGGTACGGTGTGTGCCGATCGTTTAAGCTTGCTTGATTGTAGCACTCCTATATCGCCGGGAACTTTACACGAAACTAATTTCCTATTATGCGATGGCTTGTTATTATTATGCACAGGAAACCTGGTTTGACTGCTTCTCGTCAGTGATCTCAAGTGTTTCTCATGCACAAATAACATAAACCACGCGTCATGAACTTTTTTCCGCTTTGTCAACGAACACCTTCATCAACTATTATAGGTTGCTGAAATTCAGTGCAACCAGACGTTTTAAACTTTAATGCCGAGAAAATGATAAGCAACTGCGCTGTTTTTACGCGCTTTTGCACTCCGAATTTAATTTATTTTCGAACTTAGAAATTATAATTACGCACTGCTTTTTCGGTAGATTTTTATAGAAAATATTAATTCAAGTGTATGGTAAGTAATATCGCCCATGCAACTTCAGTTTTTAAAATGTTTAATTTCTTTTTAAAAAGGCAAATCGAAAGCCAGGACTTCTTCTCCGTGAAGTTATCAACGGTATCCCGTTAAAGTCATGGCAGTCTACTCATAGGAATACGTAATTCCACTTCCTGTGACCTTGAATCCTGAGACCATTGTATAAATTATACTGTACAAACAACTGAACTCCTATTGTTTTATCATGAATTTTAGGTAATCAACGTAAATCAACGTAAAAACGGTCATAACAGATTCGCGCCATTGCACGGCGAAACTGAACACTCGTGCTTCAACAGGCTTGATGATACCATGCTTGAACATGGTTGAGCTGGCAAGCTAAATCAATGTTGGTATGCTTGATCAATTAGGTTGATAGTTTAGGTTTAGGTTTTTAGTTCATGCTTGATGCATCATGACTGATCAAGCCATCAAGGTTGATGGTCCGTTAGCCTGGGCATGATATATGTATTATTATTCAAGCATGAACAAGGTTTGATCAACCTTAACCGAGCATATCAACAACTGATTTAGCTGGCCATGGTATCAATCTTGATCAAGCATGTCAGCTGAACATGTGAGATTTAAAGTAGCTAAGTAAGGCAGGCTGATGGATGTCGTGCAGTATAATTCAAATGTTATGACATGTGGCGGATCAAGACTTCTGATACAGCGGGAATTTAACAACTACATTATATGCATACACTTCATGACCGATATAAATCTTTCAACTTGGCCGTATTAACAACGGTTTAAAAAAGACAGAGCAAAAAATCAATAACATGTTAAGCCTTTTTTGATGATCTTAATTCATTGGAACTGCGGAAAGACTCAAGAAAAAGGTCATGCATGGCCTTAAAGTATAAGTGCTTCGCGTTAATCGAGATTTTGAGTTCACATTTATCTTCCTATTTAACAAAAAATAATGATTTATTAACCACAACTGTGAAAGGCTGTTTCGAAATGCATTAATACACATATATTGGAAATAGAAAACAATCTGATATTATATGAATATAAGATTTCCTTATATACGAATTAACTGACATCAAATTTTGTGGCATTTTAAAAAACTTTTGTAGAGAATAATGTTTACAAGTGCACTGTGCACTCGTTTTCGTGGATCAAAAAATGCATGATATCAAATTATAACCCAAGAAGTTTATGAATGCTTTAAGATCGTTCGAAATAATGGAGTGCCAAATTTGTAGAACTTTGTTCCGTCATTTGATTCGTAATTTTTGAGTTTTTTATAGGTTCGTTTATTATGCAATGCATCATACACATGACATAATGGCGCATAACGAGCAATGGCGTACCCAGCACTTAGTCTTTGTTCCTGTTCTCTGAACAACAACAACGCGAAGGGCGCCGCCACCAAGTCCTAGTGACGTCGGAAGCAAATTTGCTTTTTTTAGGGGGAACCTTTCTCGAAACAAAGGCACTCATCTTTTGTTCGTTAATATTTGTTCGGTGAACCGAGCGTGTTTTAAAGTAGCTATACTAGTTGACATACTTTACAGCAATCACATTTTTCAATTCTACAAAAATTTTAAACAAATGGAAAAACGGCACTATTGCGCAAACGACACAATCAAAGAAGGGCACTTTTGGGGGAGCAAAAGGACGCTTTGTACCCGGTTCCGACGTCCATGCCACCGACTGAGTAATAATACGATGGCGATAGTGCAGTCTGGCGTGCCCTCGATTCCTACCATTTCGAAATGGCAGGAAATCACCTTTGTAAACAGCCGTGGACATGCGCAATAACGCTTATCCAAGGGATTTTCAGCCAGGAATTTATAAACAGTTCCTGGCATTTGAAAATGGCAGGAACATAATATGCCACGAGTCTCATAAACTAAATGTTTTAGTACTCTTGTTGCTAGTAACAGTGAAAAAGGCTCTTAAATCGCGCAATTTTATCGTATTGGCAGACGATTATTCTAATGAAAGGGATAACAAATAGTCAGTTATTGAGCGATAAAACATGCAAATGAACAAAAAGTTGTTAAATATTTTAACTGAAAACAGTTCTTTTATTTTCAAGAAATTGCTTTCCCTGCTGGGCAGGAAGATCAGGACTGGTGACTAGGCCACTGGTATAACGAGGTGTCTACAAGAATGATCGAAATAAGCAATCCTATGAGTGAACTAAATCTGTTGATCTCACGGCTATAGGAGTTATAGGGATCACGATCACTGTACGGTCTGATCGTGATTAGACCCTCGAGAAGGTCTGTGAAAACTAATTATAAAGCATATTATACATTATATGTCGCAATTGCATATTATCCGGAATATCTCTTGAACGAAACAAGTTAACGACAAACTTCTTCGAACTTGATACTTCATCACTTTAAACGATTTTCGACATACAGTCGTTTAAATAGATGCTATGGATCATATTTCAAGTCATTTACAACTAGATAAGTAAAGGCTGTCTTTTGCGGCTATTGCCGGCTATCCGCTATCGCCTATCGCTAAAGTAACAACCGATGTCATTGGTTACATGGTAGCCTATTAAAAAGCTGCTTCTATACTAATATTAACACGCTTTCATGGTAGATGTTTTTAAACATTCGACTATACTAAAGCCAAGGTGTCTGAGGTCACACTGAAAGTGTACAAAGTAAACTCCCACCCATTTAAAATGCGCTATGTTACCTTTAATTGGTAATGTTTTTAACATGTTACTGGGACGCGCACTATAACGTTGCATAACGGCCTGAATTATTGTTGTAAGTCTTCAGTCTTAGCTTAGTTTTACAGTATTTTACCTTTGATAGCTTTGAAGGCTAGGTTCTCAGCAGGTTCTTGAGGCGCGCAATAACTGTGTTCAGCTGGAATTGTCGTCCACTATGAGAGATGTAACGTAATTGTGTTTGTTTTATAGCTATACCTGATTCCCGGAAGGCACTAACTAATGCTATCATGATAAACCGCATTCAGAAAATTAAGATCCACTGCTCTTTATCAGATTGTCTTCGATAATTATTAGTAAGTAGCTGACTAGTCATCACGTATAACGGCCCTGCATGCCACGGAATCGTAAATAATTCAACATCGTCATAGTCTTTATTGTACATATGCTACTGTTTAGTACTGACACAGCAAAAAGGCGAACATGCAAAAAAGGTTTTTGTTTTTGCATGTATATTTATATATATCGCAATTTAAATAAAATCATTATCGCGAAATTTCATTGGCAACGCTAGGATACATGACAATGATAAGTTATAATGATAAAGCGTATAATTTGAAAGAATAATTTGTCAGCGTTTGTCGCGGACTCATTGTTAGTTGTTATTGTCAGCGCCGTCTGGACAGCATTTAAATTAATAATATAACCCTAAACAATGAATGATCGATGAATGATTCTGGCGGTTACGCATCCGCGATCAACCATACTTCAACCCACACGTTCAAAAATCCGATCATCCATATTTCAACACAGCAACAGTAATTTCCTAAATAATTGATATTTTCCAAACAGAAATAGTCGGTTTACGAAATAGTTATTGTCTTATTAGACATAACTCAAAATCTTATTTATTTTTATTCTAAAATCTTTATTTTTATCAAATTAATTCCTTCAATCTATGACAAGCGAATCTTATTCTTTAAAAGTTTTTTCCTTAAATGATAAAACATACTTTTATAGTTCGGAATGAAATCTTTAATACAGACTTTTTGGCGGACAAATCGTGTGGAAATTCACTTGCCAATTGTTCGCCTACGCGTCTTATCTATTTATTCTGCAATCATGTTTGTGCTAAATTTACTCCATCCCTCGCATACCTGGTCACCTCCTTCATTGGACAAAAATTTAATTAACTAAAACGTGCAAATTATAACAGTATTGTCACCGCACACCTTTCAAAAATCACCACAATTGCCTATCAACTGAAGTAGAGTGTACTTATAGTCTGAGTATACACACTGTGGTGTAACGAGTATATTGGAATGTGTTTCAGAAAAACGTATATGTTGCTAGGTTTGTAAACGTCGTAACTTGTTCCATATCGACCATAATTTTTCTGCTCTGCTCTGCTCTGCTCTGCTCTGCTCTGCTCTGCTCTGCTCTGCTCTGCTCTGCTCTGCTCTGCTCTGCTC
>JAOTOK010032102.1:0-10807 GCA_025770025.1 Virgularia gustaviana
ACCACCACCACCACCACCACCACCAACAACAACAACAACAACAACAACAACAACAACAACAACAACAACAACAGCAAGAGTTACATACCCTCTTCCTTTTTCAATCTTTGACTCCAAGACCACACCTTCTGCTAGACCATCAAATTCTGCTTTCAGATCATAGACTTCAGCATGAGTGATAATTGCATCTGTTAAACCTTCAAGATTCAACCTCTGTATAAGGAATAACAAATGATTATTAACGATCAGCAGTATACATTCCTACTGTAAATATCTTTCTATGGTTCATCATAATTAACACTGCAGCCAAAAGTAAGAATTAATACCTTTGTGGCAGATATCTCAACAGTTTGCACATCACCACCAAACTCCTCTAACTGAATACCATGACTAAGAAGTTGATCTTTCACCCTGGCCTACAAAACACATATTTTAACTCGATCACTGTTGATTTCTATAAATAATATAATTTCTAACCCAAAATTCACAATTAATTAGGAGAAAAAACACAGCTAACTAACCAGATTAATGCTGGGTTTGTCAATTTTATTAATGGCAACAATGACTGGAACTAGATAAATGGTACAGAAGATCATTGTATTTAGTAAATGGTTATACAAGTTGTGAATGAACTGGGAAGTACTGACTGCTAATACCTTTAGCATTATTAGCATGGTTGATGGACTCAATAGTTTGTGGCATAACACCATCATCAGCAGCTACCACCAACACTACAACATCTGTGACATGAGCACCACGTGCTCGCATAGTTTGAAATGCAGCATGACCAGGGGTGTCAATGAAGGTTATATTAGGACCACTGGGGACTTTGACTAGATGGAGAATAACACAAATTATATATTATCGAGTTTTTTTAGCTGTATAAAGATAAGAAAAATAGTATGTTATGTTTTTGTGACATACTCACCATAACCAGTAATTTAACATACAATGTATAAAATTATAGAATACCTTTCAAAGATCATATATCGTTGTATTATTGGGCATGTACTGTATTTGAGACAATTGTGCTAAATACTTATAACAACATAAACAAAGCAAATGTAACATACCTGAAAATGCGCCAATATGTTGTGTTATCCCACCAGCTTCTCCATCAGCTACAGATGTTTTTCTTATAACATCCAACAATGTTGTTTTACCATGATCAACATGACCCATAATGGTCATAACTGGAGCTCGATGTTGCAATAAATATTTATCATGACATGCTGGCCTAGAAATAGATATAAGTAATTATATAGTTGACAAAATATGTCATATAATAAATGTATAAATTATGCAAATTATAGTACCTGGGTGATATATCAAATTCCTGATGTTGATATTTACCAACAATACCATATTCAAGAAGCAATAACTCTGCTATTTCTGGTTTTAACACTGAAATAACATCCAAATGACATTGTTTAACAATTTACAGTGTAGCCAGCACCACTATATCTATTTGACCAGTATATTTTAATACACCATTTGTATTATACTGTCATGCTACCTGTTTTTGTTCCATGGTTGATCCTCTCCCCAGCATCTCTGGCTAGTTTTACAATCTCATCTAAACAAGAAGCATTATTAAAAATAATAGAAAGACATATGAATGGAAGGTAGGTTAAAACCATTGTTAAATATTGCAATAAAGTAATATAACATCACTTACCACATGACACTTTGGCATGTTTTGCAACTTCTTCTATAGTAACTGACCAGTCAATCAAGATCTCAGAACTTTTCTTAAGAAAATTAATTCATACATTATTGCTTACAGAGGGGTAAAACATTTCCCACTAGACCACAAGGGGTGGAGAGTACTATTCTCTATTAAGTTTTTCAGAAACATTTATAAATTTTCAGAAACAATTATATTTATAAATGTGAAACACCATGCTGATATAAAGGGGTAAACTAAACAAAACAAAAAATACCAGCCAAGAGGGCAGGATGATGGCTGAATGGTCACAGGTATAGAAGTGTGCATCTTTTAATCCATCGCCAGTTTACAATGGTACGTAATTCTGCTGTACTGGTATTACTATATATAGTGTGTCATTTACCTGTGTTTGCCTGTATGGTGGTATGATGGTGCTATAAAGGTGTTTTGTTAAGTAATTAACAAATGAGTGGCGTTTTAGATTTAAAGTTGTCATCTGCCATCTTGGTATTGACTAAATAAAAAATAACCACTGTTTTTAAAAGACGATGGTGACCCAGGTTCAGTAGGTTGGTAGCAGTATACACATACTGAACTTTCCCAAGGCTGTTTTTCATTATTTGTTAAAGTGATAAGAGGCATAATGTCAACAAATGCTTTGTCTACTTTTTGTAAACTTGTAAATTTTTGCGATGTTGTTTATGACCATTTCATGAATAAATTAAACTTTCTTGTTTTAAACTACTCATTTCGCATAATAATACTTTGTAATAAAATGAATTTCAATTCATAAAATGTTTCAAAATGTAAAGAACATGGTCATATCAGGAAAGGTGAAAAACTTTCACTATATCCATTGCTTGAAGTTTGTTTTATAACACAAAATGACAAATATAATTTGCATGCATCAACTAGCACGTGAACGGTGAAGTCAAGTTAAAGTCACATACCTTGAGTAGAAAACCATTGAACCTTGACAAAATACAAGAAAAATTCATCTCTTTGTCACTCTTTTCACAATAACAAACATTATAAAACTTGCCAAACACGACAAAACGTGGACAAATCAAGTATTTTCTTATCAAAATCTATCGAAGTTGATAAAAAGTCAGATTCAGAAACCGCCTCATCCCCAGGCTCCTCTCATCGGATCTCCAAGCTGTTCGTAACCTGCAATCGGGCAGGTTCATATCGGAAAAATTCCGCTTGTTGCCTGTGGTAGCACCGTTTGGATAGTGATTGTACCCCTCAATGTACCCCTCATACCCCTTACATCCCTTCATCCAAGATGGCGCGTACGTAGATGTGCAATTCTAGATTATTACACTGTTCAACTTCATGTCTTTTGTCGGATTTTTTTTCCATAACTAAGTTCTGTTCAGGAAAAGGTTTGACGCAGAAAGATGTCTCAAGCTTTTGGGCAACTTATTATGTTTAATGAACGGGAATATCAGACGTTATCTGAGAAAAAACGTCGTGTATTTGTCTACGATTGGTTAAAGAACTTTGAAGAAAGTTTAGGCGTTGTGTCGAAGGTTTGTTTTAAAATATGATTTGTCTTGGTTTTATATTTTGATGCATAAATATATAACATACTTAACACATCTGCGTGAAATTTGAGTTGAATCCATGTTATATTATCCCTGTGACTAATTTGACCAAGTTCCATAAAAATATAATAATAATAATAATAAAAAATACTAAATGACCGGCAGTCTCGTTCCCAACCTTAACCCTAACCCAACCCTAGAACTAACCCCAACCCTAAAACTAACCCTTACCCTAAAGTTGACCCAAAACTTAAAGAAAAAATTATAATACCAAAGAACAATGATAAGAAAGATCGCACTAACATTATTCGCACGGTGGGGGAATCGAACTCGGGCCATATGCATCACAGTTTATTAGCCCCGCAGTGTCGAAACCCATTTCGACGCTACGGGTCACACTAACACAGCATCATTAGAAAGTTTATGCTAATCAGTGTTTATATAGTTGCTGCATTGCAAATACAGAAATAAACACTGCCGGTCATTTAATAACAAAATACTATAGTGACTTTGTTATATTATTACAGTTGAGTTTACAGTTACAGTAGTCTTTAAATATTTACATTTAAATAAAATTGCAATCATAGCCTGGTATAACACCATACAGCCCACTCCATCAGACATTTGACACCACCATACAGTACCCTCCATCAGGCATTTGCAGCACCATACAGCACCCTCCATCAGGCATTTGCAGCACCATACAGTACCCTCCATCAGGCATTTGCAGCACCATACAGTACCCTCCATTAGGCATTTGCAGCACCATACAGTACTCTCCATCAGGCATTTGACACCACCATACAGTACCCTCCATCAGGCATTTGACACCACCATACAGTACCCTCCATCAGGCATTTGACACCACCATATACATAGTACCCTCCATCAGGCATTGGTAGCACCATTCAGTACCCTCCATCAGGCATTTGCAGCACCATACAGTACCCTCCATCAGCCATTTGACACCACCATACAGTACCCTCCATCAGCCATTTGACACCACCATACAGTACCCTCCATCAGACATTTGACACCACCATACAGTACCCTCCATCAGGCATTTGACAAAACCATACAGCACACTCCATCAGACATTTGACACCACCATACAGTACCCTCCATCAGGCATTTGACACCACCATACAGTACCCTCCATCAGGTATTTGACACCACCATATAGTACCCTCCATCAGGCATTTGACACCACCATATTGATCACGTATAGCATTTGACTATGTCAAAAATTGGCAGTCAACGGTAGCTAGGGAGGGAGGGGCATGACCATGGTTTTGGAATGACATGCGTTTTCTTTGAAGGCTGACCTTAAAGCAAGTCAAAAGGAGTTGGTTGATGTTTTAACAAAACAGCTGTATGGAGATGTTGGTCCACCAACAAGACAACTTCTTGGACGGTGTTTTGCTTTACTTTATTACAATGGTGATCAGTTTAGTGCTTTTGAAACAGTTAACACATGTAGTGACCTTATCAAGGGAAAAGAGGATGCAAGTACAAACCTGTCAGTTAAATTGTAAGTTCTATGATACATGTTTGATTGATTGCTCTTTGAAAGTTTGTTAAATTGTAACTTGGTCATTTTAGAGCTGCAATGGCAACAATTGGAACAATTTTTGAAAAACTTGGACGAATGGTGGGTGTTGATTATTTCAACTTTAATTGAGATAATGCATTCTTTAACAAGAAATACATTTGTATTAGCAATGACAAGTGAAGAGTGCAATATAATTGTATAAATTGTACATTTAATTGTTTGCATCATTCATTGAAGTAAGTTATAAACAGACCTGAGGGACTATGAGACATGGATGCTAACCAACTTATCACATATTGCAACTACAGTTGAATGAACAATAAATTATATTATTAATAACAATCTTTCATCAGGTTGGTGGCTCAGCTCCAGAAACTGTGCAGACACTTATTAAAGCCATGAAAAATGCTGAAGTAAGATAATTATTTAATTATATAATAAGTCATTCTACTGTACTTTACTGTATATAGAAATGAAGTTGTAGGAAAAATTGTTATATTTTTAGTCTCAAGGAAGATGTGAAATTCTGCTATGCTGCCAACGTATTCTTAGTGGTCTTGGTTCTGCAGCATCGTCATGTCACAAAGATATCTTCAAAGCAATCCGTACAGCACTTGTTGATCGTTCAATGGCTGTCAGATGTGCTGTTGCTGAGGTATAATGCTACAAGAAAATGATAAGAATAGTTCTGCAAACATTGAGAATTGAAGTTTTTAAAATAAAGTTATTAGTCCTTGGCATTGTGATGTTAGATAAAGTGATAGAAATGTTTCTACAAAGTATTGCAGCTGTTGATAACAGTCATTTGACATATAATTTATAATACTTTAATTCTTCTACATTTTTCTTTTGTTAGTGTGCTAAAGAACTGCTGAAGCATGCATATTTCACGTATACTACAGAACTGGAGAGCCTATTATCTGTGTGTTTGAAGGCTTTGGAGGGATCTAACTATGATGTGAGGGTAGCAATCTCCAGTTTACTAGGCAAGTTGATGGCTGCAACACAACGTCCACCTGAAGGATCTATTCTACCAGTTAGTAGTAAAGTAAAGAAGACAACAATGGATGAGATGTTTGGTTATATGGCTTCAGGATTTCTTCGAGGGAGTACTGGGTTTGGTGAATTGTTGAAGACAACTGTCCCCCAAGAAGTCAGGGTTGGGGTGACACAGGTACATGAGATAGTGATGTAACATTGGGGTAACATGGGGTAGTATGGTAAGACAGGGGTAGTAATGGTGACACAGGGGTAACATGGGTAACAGGGGTGGTGTAGGGATAATATGTATGGCACAGAGGTGTAGTAGGTAACACACACTGTCAGGTAACAAGGGTAACCTAGGGGTACTGGGGAACCTATGGGAGTAAGATAATGGTGTACATGGGGTAACTGTGTTGAGCCATGGGGTAATGACTATAGCCTTGTTAAAAGTAGATTTTTCCATGTAAATTCTTGTAGGCATATGTTGTGTTATTTAATGAGATGGGAGGTACGTGGGTAGAAAAGAACATTGGATATATTTTAACTCAAGTTTTGGAGCTCTTATCAAACCCAAAGGCAACTCAGAATCATGTGGATGCTGTATACTCTCGGAAGTGTGTCTCTTTTGTCTTACGTACTATGTTGGGGCGTTTGTTGGGTGAGAAGGCCCAGGTGATTGCTGGTAAGGAACTGTGTAAGCTCATTTCACGACAGATGAAGAAAGTCAAGCAAGTATTACAAACTGGACGGGATACTTCCTCCGCAGAAATGGATGAAGTGGTACTTAGTACACAACATACCATTATATGTGCTCTACAGGTATCACACTTCATGGGTTTACATTTTGATATATTGCAGTTGCATCAAATCTCTAGCTTTCACTAGCAACTAAAAAGTTTTATTTTTTCAGGAACTTGCTGGTTTGATTCAGGACCTAGCAACAGCTGCAGGTTCTCTTGTCAGTGATCAAACCATTGATACGGTGCTCTCAGTGCTAGGTCACCCTGCCCCAGCATCTCGGCTTAGTGCAGCTTGGTGTGTCAGGACCATTGCTGTAGCTGTACCATCACATCTTACCCCCCTGATTGACCGTTGTTTGGGGGAACTTCGCAGCACATCATCCGTTGAGACTGTCACTGGTTATGCATATACATTGAGTGCACTTATTGGTGGAGTAAGGCATTGTCCTTTGGGGATACCACACCAGAAGGGCAAGGTGAGTAGTGTAGGTCACATTATGGTGTTCTGTCTTGCTAGTGTTATTGATGGTTTGGGTTTTTTAGTTGGTGTTTAGTATTGCTGAAGACATGTTGAAACAGACTACTGAAGAAACTAAGTGGGCAATGCCAAGAGCCAAGTGTGGATGGATGATCATGGGATCTCTCATGACTTTAGGTAGTCAGTCCTTTCCTTTCATCCTTTCTTCCTTCCTTCCTTTCTTTCATTTTTATTCAATCACCAGGTCCTTCTACTGTTCGTCATTTTCTTCCCAAAATGCTTGCTCTGTGGGCAAGTGCATTTCCTCCGACACCTGATGAAGCTCAAGCTGAGAAGAAAAAGGGTGATCCCTACACATGGCAAGTCACACTGGAGTGCAGGTCTGGGGCACTTGCAGGTTAGACATGCTGCTTGAGTATATTTTTGTGGATGTGTGATGACAACAAAAATGTATCTGAAATATATTTCATTCTTTCAGCTCTGTCCAATTTCATTGCTTGTTGCCCAGCTCTGTTGACGGATGATGTCATAAGGCGTGTCATGATACCACTAGAAACCTGTGTCGCTATGACCACCATGTACAAAATATATCTCATTTTGCAACTTTTAAACACCTCACTTCACCCTTTCTCTATACCTTAAGTTACCCACTTCACCCTTGTAATACCATACCCTCATTTTACAACATCATACCATTTCATTAACGTTTCATTTTACCACACCACAACATCTTACCTGACAAATATGACACCACATCTCCCCAGATCTATATATTGTACCCCTAATGTAACCTGCCTTTATCTTGTCCCTGCAGTTTACCAACAATCATCAAACAACAAGGAAACCATCTGAAAGTTAGTGCAGCCATGATCAGGTTACGACTTTATGAAACATTTCTGTTACTACCACCCAAATCCTACGAAGGTATGTTATTTCTATTGTTAACTATACATCATTCTTACATACACCATAACATTAATGTTTTCTTAGGTCTTTTTAACACCATTCTTCGTGAGCTTGTATCAGAGTTTACTCTAACCTCCAATCAATCCATGACAACCACGTCATTGTTACGTACCATGTGTCATAAGGATGACAGTATACTTCTTGGGACATGGTTACAGGAAACTGACCACAAATCGGTTGAAGATCAGGTAAACAACATTTGGTATTTTGCTTTACGTTGTCTATGCACCAACACACCCTTTTTGTCAACAAAATGTTTTGTTTGTAATGTTCTCTCTATTTTCATTTCAGCTTCAGCCAAACAGTGCTTCAGGTTCTGGTGCATTGGAACATGATTACTCATGTTTGTTCACATATGGTGAAAAGGTATGTGTATTTACTTGACTTTAATCTTTCTTTCAGGAAAACTTCCTTTTGACTGTCATTGCAAGAGCTCTTTCTCGGAAAGATTCATGTGCAGTTTTCAAAACAATAAGCCTTGTTCTACCAACTTTCTATAATCAGAATATTATATTTTCTAGTCTCCTGAGCCTCCAGGTCCTTTACCGCTTGGTGTTGCAGTCATTGATGCAGCCATTAAACTATTTGGTCAAATCTTTCCACATATTGCTCAGAAACACAGGAATCAACTGTTGAGTCACTTTGCAACATGTATTAAAAGTGCAAAAGCTGCCAAAGCTCAGGCTGTCACCATGAACATCTTCACAGCATTCTTAAGTGCCCTCAGGGTACGTACTGTATGGGGCAACTACACCATTTGTTAAAACATGTAGAACCAAGATTTCTGTGTTTTTTGACAGGCCATGGGCGAAACTAAAGCAACTTTTGGTGACAGTGATGTGCGATCTACGGCAGACAACTTGGTCATGGTAGGTGTAACTATTTAACCATATACCATACCAATACCATACCATACCAATACCATACCATACCATACCATACCATAGGCTACGATACCATATCATATCATTCTCCACTCTTGTTTAGGGTGCCCTAAATAACATTGATCCTATTTTGAGATGTGCGGCTGCTGAAGCATTAGGTCGGATGGCTCAGGTGGTGGATGAGCCTGCATATGTGGCACAGATTGCACAAAGCATCTTTGCTAAGATTCAAGGATCGCGTGATGCCATCTCTCGCACAGGTCACTCGATTGCTCTGGGATGTCTCCATCGTTATGTTGGTGGTATGGGTGCCGGGCAACACACACAAACTAGTGTCAGTATCTTGTTGGCGTTAGCTCAGGATATGTCCTCCTCTATCGTGCAGGTGTGTATTTTGGAGTGGGGTTAAATGGGGTGGTGTGGTGTGGGGTTGTGTGGTGAGTTGCATTTACGTGGCATGTACATGTTTTGATGAGTACTTTTATTGTTGGTAGGTTTGGGCATTGCATGCTTTAGCATTGATCGCAGATTGTGGAGGCCCAATGTTCCGAAGTTATGTTGATCCAACTTTGGAACAAAGTATGTCACTTCTGTTGTCTGTGCCACCATCAAACACAGAGATCCATCAGTGTATTGGCAAGTGTCTAGCTGCCTTGATAACCAGTATTGGACCTGAACTGCAGGGTGAGTAGACAAAGAGATGATGGGGACTATGGAGAGGATGAGGCAGGGTGTGAAGATCAGGTTAAGTGTAGGTATGCAGTTGAGTACGGGGATCAGGGTGAGGATAGGAAGGAGGGAGGGGGTGAGTAGGGGGATAAAGGAGGGTATGCAGATGAGGTGGAGATGAGGGTGAGGATAGGAAGGAAGGAGGGGGTGAGTAGGAAGATAAAGGATGGTGTGCAGATGAGGTGGAGATGAGGGTGAGGATAGGAAGGAAGGAGGGGGTGAGTAGGAAGATAAAGGAAGGTATGCAGATGAGGTGGAGATGAGAATGAGGCTGAAGACGGGATAAGGGTGAGGGTGTGAGGATCAGGATAAAGGTGGGTATGAAAATGAAGGTGCAGGAAAGAATGGGATGGGTACAGGGGCGTGGTAGTGGAGATCAGGACATGGATGTAGGGATGAGGATGGGTTGAGGATCAGTAAATGAACAAAGGGTGTTTGATCTTTAGATACATCTTCTTCTATCAAAGATCTTCGTTCAGCGTGTCTTGTTGCGGCATCCGTTATGCAGAACCATCCTGACTCGTTAGTACAGGCCGAGGCAATCTCATGTTTACAACAACTTCACATCTTTGCACCAAGACATGTGAATCTCTCTACATTAGTACCTAGTCTTTGTACGAACCTATCAAGCGCGCACCTTATCCTTCGTCGGGCAGCCGTGGCCTGTCTTCGACAACTGTCACAACGCGAAGCCAAAGATGTGTGTGAGCATGCGCTGGCTTGTAAGACTGACGTCTCCCAGTCAAAATCCACCTACCTCGTTCAGATTGGTGATGATGGTTTAGAAGGTGAGTTGAGTGTACCTGTGTTCACCAGTGGCGGCGTCCGTTTTGATGAGAAAATTGTTTGTTTTCTTCCAAGGTGCATTATTTGGTATGTTAGACACAGAAGTTGATCGTGGTTTACGTTCTGATATTCAAGACACGTTAACCAGCATGTTACAAACATTGGCTCCAGAAGTGCTTTCTCATTGGTTGACTTTATGTAAGAGTGTTTTATCTGCGGCAAAGAGTAATGAACAACAGAAACCTGATAAAGGTAAGCAAAGAATACTTCTTCCACCTTCATACATACGAGCTTTCTTATTGGCTGAAAGATTATTTCCAATACGTGTCATGGGCACCCTGTGGGTCGATCTGAGGAGAGTGACGTGCAGTGGAGTAGCATCAGTTTAATATTCCGTCGGTCGGTCGGTCGGTCGGTCGGTCGGTCGGTCGGTCGGTCGGTCGGTCGGTCGGTCGGTCGGTCGGTCGGT
>JAOTOK010032113.1:0-10806 GCA_025770025.1 Virgularia gustaviana
TTGATCCGCGGGCGTTTTGCGGTTCGACCGCGGATCGACCGCGGTTTCTGTTAGGTTATCTCTGGCTGGTACTGTACCTTTCATCGGATCTTGTGCTCCGATATTGAGAGTACAAATTACGTTACTTTGTAAACCTTCGTATAGGTTACTTGATTTGTCAACCATGTTGCAACCGACATTAAAATAGTCGAGGCCGTTTCTTATGTTCAGTTGTTTTGTGGCATACTTCACTGTGCTATCGATTACAGTCGGGTTGTCGAAACCTAAAAGTGTTGCCAGGTCTACTAGGGTGATGTCTTGTGTTGGTGAGGTTACGTTTACCATATTCGTGTATTGGGTATGATTAATTTGGACTCCATAGGGGGAGAGGAACCCACGTAAATCGTAGAGAGTGTAGAAGCCAGGTGCGTAACTATGGTTTCCACCACCTATTTTAAATAAAGTGTTTCCTTCCCTCACGTTGTCGTAATCCCAAAATACCGTAGCCCTTTTCACGTACATACAATTGTAGCTTGTGGTCGTAATACTATCTTGGAGGTTTATGGTGGTCTCCTTACCGTCAATCAATACAGTAAATCTCTTCATTATAATATACGTTATGTTATATATGGATAGCCAGGTTAAAAAAATGTTCTATGAAATGTACCCAGATAGTGATCCGAAGTATTATGGCTATTTTGGTTTTGGTAGAAATATGGATGGTGATAAATTGACAAGCATTGACGTTTGGTTTAAAATTGGGTTAAAGTATAATGACTATGTTGAAATTAAAAAAGGTAAAAACGATAGAGACCCTAGATGGGCGAAATACCTATACTCTTATAACTTCCCGAAAATATGGAGACCAAACGGTACCGTGCCGTCTTATAATGGTAGGGCTAAGCTAGATTACCCTATTCACGAATTCAGGGTATACGTTAATGAGACTAAGTACTTCTTAAGCAAACTACCGCGAATAAATGCCTCTTGGTCTAAGGGTAAAACAATAAACGAGAATACGACACACGATATAAGAAAAGCGTCGTTTAATTACAAGAAGGAGAAGTATTTCTCGATGTTATGCGGTGCTTACATAGCGAGTTATTTATCAGGCATATCGCTACTTAACTTGGTGGAAAATAGCAGCACACCAAAAATAATAACTACAGTATTACGATATCACCTCTATTATCAAATCAGGAAGTTCATGAGGGACCCTAGTCTAATAGACAAATATGATGTATCACAGGTAAAAAAGCATATACCAACGAAGAGGATTAGTGTTGACAGTGCAGGGAAAGATGCAGATGGTAACTACTACGTCTTCGCTGGGTATGTTGAGTATAGCGATCATGATTACCTATCGTTTATTTCCAGGGTGAGTAGCGGTCTAACGAAAATAGGGCAAAATCTTCTCCAAGAGTCAATGGAAAGTTTTGTTTACTCAATACTCGGTGCCCAGGCTAGGACAAGGTGGTCAATTGTTGGAGGGGGTGCAAAGAGTGGCCAAACACAAGACGTTTTCAGAAAGATAGTTGAAGACACCGTTATACAATCCGATCTCACAGTTACTATATCAAATATGAGGAGAGCTATACAGGATACAAATGTTATTCTCAATATGGCTATATCCCCAGGTGTTATCCTTGTCCCATCCTCTATGATCATACTAGAGAAACCCATACCAGGTTATAATAACGTGTTGACGACTAGTACAGATGGCATGCAATTTGGTGTAAATAATAAGATTAACTATGTAGGTGTTAAAAAAGATCCACCGAAGAAGGTACACCAATTAGATGTACCAACAGCACATAATCATGATGATTTAGACAATAAAATACCAACATCACATAATCATGATGATTTAGACAATAAAATACCAGAGGCAAGTAGCCATAATAAAATACCAGAGGCAAGTAGCCATAACACAGAGCTAATTACACTCCTAGGTCTATCATCTGGCCTAACATACATCGTGATGAGATATGTCCTATAGTATGAGGACGTGTATTAATGGTATTCATACCCACAATAAGTTAACTGGTTGTGAATTGGACAAATTAAATGCTTGGTATCTATACTATCATAAACTATATGTATGTTATAAATGGAAGTACAAAAGGGTGAAGAGAGTTAGATTATCACTTAACATGATTAGCACCGGCCTTGTTGTTTTAGGTACATTAGTAGGGGGTGTATCAATGAACCCTATCGTATTAGGCTGTATCTCAGGCCCTGGGGTACTAGTCCAAGCTTACATCGCATATAGCAACCTAAGTAGAAAAGTTGAGACATGTAAATTCGCTTTTTCCTCATACAAAAAGGCTCTGACACAAATTAAGTCTTACCTACAAGGCGTACCCTATGAGGAAGCTGTGTTCCTATCAGATATGAAGGTAATAGACGATATAGTTACAGAAACGTGCCAAACGATCAATGGTATGGCTAACAAGTACGATAGAATATACGGTACTACATATGGAGGGTAGGTTGAAGACATTATTTAAGAAATTTAGAGACTTTGTCCTGTGTTGTAAGAAAACAGTCGACGAGGTGGATAGCGTACTAGAAGATATCGATGACTCATATGCCAAAAGAGAGTGAATCATGAGTTATAATTTTTGGTACTTAAGAGTTATGGTTATATATACTTAAGTATAACTATAATTAAATAATTATAATGTCAAATCTACCAAAGAATTTCTACGTTCGTCATAAGACATATAAGAACTATGCCGTTAATAACCAAGGTGATGTGATTAATACCAAAAGTAAAAAACATCTCAAACCTACAGTTTTAAAAAATGGGTACACCAAAATTCACCTATATCGTACTTATGAGTCTGGTGAGAGAAAGGACAAGTGTGTAATGACACATCGATTTGTATGGGAGTGTTTCAAAAGTATTATCCCTAATGGCATGCAAATAGACCACTTGAATAGAAAACGAGACGATAATAGGTTGTGTAATTTAGAACTAGTGACACCAAGTGAGAATAATAAGAGAGCTGCGGTTGGTAGGGACACTTCTTATTGTGAGTATATAAGAATGAACCCTAAAAAGGTAAAAGCTATAGATCCTAATGGGAGTAGTGAACTCTTCGACTCAATATATAAGTGCTCACAAAAGTTAGGTATTAACCATGGTCTAATAAATTATTGTTGTAGGGAGGATAATGTAATAGGAGTGAAAAGTGGTATATCAAAGATTGATGGTAAGAGATACAAGTTTGAGTTCGTATAGATCTATTTGTAAACATCTACTCCATTGTTCATAGATAAAGGACGGTATCTATGAACAAAAACATAGACATCTATGAACAAAAACATAGACATCTATAAACGAAACATAGACTATTATATAAACATGAGTGAAGATCAACCTAAGATAACAACAACTAAAAAAGAGAAGGACCCACGTCGTGTGGAAGCAGGGAAGAGGCTTGCAGCTATTTCCAAAGAGGCGAGAGAGAGGAAGATGCGCCAGAGGATAGAAAATGAGAGTAAGGTTGAACCATGGGATGTTAACTACGGGCTTCTTTTTGGGGTTGTCGGTGTTGCTACCGCGGTTGGAGCGCTATATTACGCGAGGCGAGCGGATAAGAGAGAGGTTAAAAAGCTAGAAACGATTAAGGAGGAGCCTGAGCCTGAGCATGAACATGTTGTAATACGAAAAGAGGGTTCTAGAGATGATGAAAAAAAATGTGGTCTCGATTCTTTGTAATATACATTAGAATCCGGTACCCGTCGACTGGTACCATCCATATATAATATGTGGTTAATATATATGGATATAGTTAAGAGATTCAAAAACGAGGAGTTAGAGGTAAGTGTTGATACATTTATTAATAGTAAACAGAACGTTTGGTTTAAAGGTAAAGATGTCGCTTCAGCTTTGGGGTATGAAAAACCGAGGAATGCGATACAGTACCACGTAAGTGATAAATACAAGGCCGAGTGGCAAGATATTAAGGGGGCCCCAAATCAGGGCCCCCTTAGAGAGGTCCAACCACATACTATTTTCATATCCGAACCAGGTGTTTACTCCCTAATCTTCAGATCTAAGCTTGAGTCAGCTGTGAAGTTTCAAGACTGGGTATTCTCAAAAGTTCTACCGGACATAAGAAGGTACGGTCTCTATAAGGCTTTCGATACCCATAATAAGCTAGTTTTCAAGATCCAAAATGAAAAAGACTTACACACTAAGGTCGTTGGATATATTAGAAGATTCTATCCTAACGCTATACTAACAGCGGGCCTTGGGGAGTTACAAGACACAGGGTGTAAACGTATTGAGTCTTATAAGAAGGGTTACCAGAAGGGGCAACCCGATCTTTTAATACAAAACCTACACAGGGACTACAATGGCCTTTGTCTAGAGTTCAAAACGCCAATGGGTACTGGGGTGCTATCGAAAGACCAAAAAGAGTTGCTTGAGTCCTATAAAGACAATGGGTACAAATGCATTGTATCGAACGACTATGACAGTCTTATCACTCAGATTATTGAGTACATGAGAGGTGTGAGGGTCAAATGTAGGTTCTGTAAGGGTAAATTCAAGACCCAGAGTACACTGAGTAACCATATGAAATTTATCCATCGAGTTTGTGAATAAAACATATCTTACTGTATATGACTGATTCAAATAGAAAAGAACTTATGAATGAAGCGTTCGATGCTCTACTTGTTACCACTGGGGTTGTTGGGTTGAGTATGGCAACTAAGAAACTCTTGGGTGAGAAACTAACTGACGCTAGCACTATGAAAGACGTGGCTAAACTGACTGTAGCTGTGGCGGCCTCGACAATGCTTGTTAAGTACGCGCAAACGAAGAAGTGGGTGCCAGAAGATCCCTTTAAAACATAACTTATTACATAATGGCATCTATTTTAGGCACAGGTCTATCAAGTATCTTTGCAGCCTTCGCTTTCTCAGGAGCAGGTGTGTTAATGCATAAACTCGATAAAAATGGCTATGAGGCAGAAATTAAACGTCACAATAAGGCTTTAGAGGACCTAGCAAGAAGTAAGGAGAAATTCTACGAAAATGAGGTTCGGCAGCATGACAAAATCCAACAGCTCCGACAACAGTTGGTAGACGCTAACAATGACATAGAAAGAACGAAAAAAGCTCTTGACATTTTGAGAAAAGTTCAAACGATCCAGTATCAGGGGAGATCTTTTGATAGAGAACCTCAACTTAGTGATTTTTACGAACCGAGTAGTGAAATGAAAGAGTACCAGTATTTACTAATAGCTGGGCTTGGTATTGGGGCTGGGTTTCTATTGTACAAAATCACTTAAATAAATGAAAACATACTACAGTTCAAAGGATCCATGATTTGGACCACTTGAATTCTCGACGTGGTTTAAACGCATAAATCATTTAAAAAAATAAACTTACAGTATAGTATAAATGAATATAAGTGATAGTGAATTGATAGACTTACTACACCAAGGGTTTAATATTGATGAGATTGCAAATAACGATTGTGTAATGGCACCAAGAGCACAAGAAGATTGTTGCGATGGCACGAATGTTGTAAAAGACAATTCAATGGACGTATGCACTAATTGTGGGGCAGTTATAGACCATGGCATTGTTAACGACTGGATCCCAGAGATTTGGAAGCTTCAAAAGTCAGTACATTCTCGTAAACGCTGGTTTTATAATAAAATCAGACTCTACGTTAAGCCAGAAGACGTTGAGGTGCTTGTCCGTGATTTCCTCAAAGTAGTACATATATTGAAGAACAATAACTTGATAACGAACAAAAACGTGAGCAGGTACAACTATTACATAATTCGTTTAGCTTTAAGAAGAGACATTAAGCTACAGAGACACATTCCCGATATGAAAGACTCCAAAACTAGGAGATCGTTTGACGATCGGTTGTTCGGTAAGGTTTACCCACTACTTGGATGGGACAAGGGGTGTGAATGTCCTGTTTACAAACTCTGGGTGGTAAATAAAATACGCCAACAACTTGATCTCGAGTCAAGCACCATTAGAAAGAGGCATCATATGGTTACCAAGGTTTAGACACATGCTACAATCCAAAGGATCTATAATATTGGATCATTTGAATTTTCGATCATATAAAAACACTTGAAGAGACAAACCCTTAATAGAAAATGGAAATAGGATCTAACAACTCCTTAGTGTATTTCGGTGCAGGATGGGACTTTACCCCACTTTCAGACCAAGTGTATGTGAAGTTTAATCACTTTATATTTATTGACGCTCTTCCGAAGTTAAGTCATTATGATCCAGGACAGCCTGGGTATGAGAAAAGCAATAACAAAAAAACATTCATTAAGACCCTGAAGAATACAGCTTTAAAATATGGACTAACTTTAAGAAGTACTAAAGGAAACCTACTAACATTTAGTAATGAACACTGGAAACTAGAGTACTATATCAACACAACAGTAACGGAAGCACTAGGTGACAATACTATTAGAAGGAAATTGGACAAGGTGAAGTGGGTACATGAGAACGGTTTCTACCCATACGACTACGGGTTAAAGCCAGGTGATTTACCCAACCTACTTGAGTATCGTGCAAAGATACATGGGCTATAAACATATACTAATACACATATTGGAATCTTGACCATACTTAAACGCACATACTTAAATAAATAAAATTATGTATTATTATAGAATGAACATTGGATCTATCTCAAGGTATATGGAAGAAGCTGACCTTAAGAAATTGAGTAAATCGGAGCTAATCAAAATGCTATTAAAGCAAGAGAATAAGAATAAGAAACCCAAATTGGTTATTATCGAAGACACTAAACCAAGTAGACCAACTAAAGGCGTGAAACCAAAAAAGAAGGCCTTACCAAAATTCGGACCCGGATGGGAGACAAACCCATTCACATACCGGAAACCACATCCTCCAAAAACAACCCAACAACACACTAGAGAATTGGTCAAAGAGTCCTTCGACATCGAAAGCAGGTACAATAGGTTGATGCACCCGAAAAACACCAAAGACTTCCCACTTATCAAAAAGGGACTAGGTGAATTCCGTTTAGAGGAGGTAAAGTTGAGTAACCAAAAGGGTAGAGCCCAAATGAGTTTCATACGTCTGTTCGGAATCAGACTAGACCAGTTTCCAGGCGAAAGGGATACAGTTTCTATGTCCATTGATGTAGAAATATGCTCACCTGAAAAACTAGAGGAGGTATCTGGGCCAGGTGAGGACCAATTCGGTATGGAAAATAAACTGGTGATCCAACAGACCTCAAATTCGGGATTTATCAGAAAGACTTATGGCCCGTTCACGGAGGAAATACCAGTGGGATTGAGCACAGACGACATCTATAGGTTCACACTATTTACACTGCTAAAAAGACACTTTACCTACCTATCAGCCGAATACATAACAGGTGTTGGGGCTAGTATCATAAGACTCGTAAAGAAAGACTTCAAAGACCAAAAAATGGGGGAGTTGAAGTTGGAGTCATACCTTTTGAACAAACAAAGACCCATAAAGAGCCATGGTGTGAACACCTGTGTTGTCGACTACGTGTGGGACCAGGTGAGAGGAAGACGGGGCTTTAAGACGTACACTTACAACAAATTGAAGGAAGAGATCTACGATTTCGTACCAGAGGGTGATATGATCAGTACAGACGAGCTAATTAGTTGGGCAAGAGAGTGCCATGATAATGTGTCTATTCACGCTTTCGATAGCAGGTACAAAAAGTTCATAACGCATTCGAACAATTGCTCGAACGTTATACTCGTGTACCTTGTAAAAGACCATCATTGCTACCCGATAACTAATGAAAAACTGAAACTACTAGCTAGCAAAGCGAACCAGGGGGGGTGTAACGACCTTCTGAGATATATGTCTGACCTGAAATGGACCAGACGCCATGAAAACGTTACGAAACTAGAGTCGTTGGACGAGGTTTGTAGCCACGGTAAAGAGAACCATATTATTATTCTACCTGAGGGGGCTAAAATGAAAGAAGCCATGCAGTTGTACACAGAATCAGTTAAGTTTTACATCGAATACATCCACTGGAATAACAACGGTACCCTCGACGGATTCGTTGACCACAGAAAAAACATGTACCTTCTTGACGAAGAGTACGACACAAGGAAGACAATTTGTGATAAATTATTTAGCATTTACAAAACACATGACTTCAAATGGTCGAACCAATCGTACACAAGTATAGCAACAAGTCTGTTCAAACAGTTATATGGCTACATACCCGAATCGTCGTACAATGCGAGCGCACGCCAAATGCTAGACGAGTACTACCCAAGGGCCTTGCAATGGTGCACAACAGACGACATTCCAGAAGACGTAGTATCGATCGATATAAGTAAATGTTACCCTAGTATACTCCTCAACAACACGACTGAGATACCAATATACAGCATTCATGATATCGTCGAACCATTCAACTGTAAAAACGACCTGGCACAAAACGGAGAATTCTACATAGATGAAACCCTTCTTGAGAACTACAGTGCCCCCATTAAGATAGAAGCAGGATTCTATAGTAAACAGCTTGTTTTGTATCTTGTAGAAGAACTCAATATGCCTACAAAGCAAATCAAGTATAAAATAACCAGTAAAAAGGCACTGAAACCCGATACATTTAGCGATTTCTTCAAATACGTCTTCGATAACCTCCCTGAGGGACAGGCCAAGAAGTTGGCTAACAGCTTCATTGGGGAATTAGGTAGAAAATATAACAAAACGAACCATGGTTTTACATGCACAGACTATGAAACCGCAATGGCGTGTTGGACATCCGCTATGAGCGAGGGTAAGAACGTGACAGTTGACCGAAATTTAGAACTCTTCATAGTACGTGAACAGCATGTGAGACGCATATTTTCAGACAATACAAGCGTCAACCGCTTCGTTGTGAGCCAGAGCATACTCAGACTTCTGCAACTAATCGAAGCTTGCCATGGGGAGGAAAGTACTCTATATGGGTACAACACAGACGGTATTTATTTAACAAACCCTAAAATGACGTTCAGACAAAAGAAGAGTGTTAAATTCAGTACCAAAAAAATTGGCAAGGCGTATGAGACCGATAGTGAACTAGCCTATTTCGAGAAACATTATAGGGAAAATATGGTCAGGGAGAGTTACGAGGTGGAACTTGGTGAAGGGTGCATATTCAATGGGCAAGCGGGTAGTGGCAAAACCACAAAGCTTTGTAAGATGGTACAAGAGGTCGAAAACGGATTAGTGTTAAGTTTCACTAACAAAGCTGTTGAGAACGTCAAAAGTAGACTCCGAGGAGCAGGTTTTGACAAAGAGAATGCTAATAAGATATGTCACACATTCGACAGCTACTTTTGCGAATTCTCTGGAACTAGCATAGAAACAAATCTAAAAAGCCTTGCTAATAAGACAGTATTTATCGAAGAATACAGTATGGTACCAAACAAGTGGTTGTCCCTTATTTACAGAGCATGGAATAGCTACAAATTCATTTTATACATGTTTGGCGACCCCAATCAATGCTCCCCTGTTGAAGGTGGGAGCCAAATAAGCTACGACTATACAACTTCCAAGTCAGTAAGGGAGATGTGCCCTAAAACTGAGAAACTTAAATACATAGAAAAGTCAGCAAGGTACGATAAACAGACCCACACAGTGCTAAAGACCTTCTTGAAACACGGGAGGGTACCACAATTCATGAAACAGATAAATGAAAACCTATATAGAAACATATGTTATCTTAACAAAACAAGGATTGAGGTCAACGGAATGTGCTGTAACAGGTTTACAGAGGGTAAGAAACACACCAAACTGGACTTCAAATACGACGGTAAGATGGAGACCTACAATGTATGCACGGGAGTACCTGTGATTGCCACACGGAATCTAAAAGAAAATGAGATATTCAACACCATGGAATCCAAAATAGAGAATATAGATGACGACCATGTAACAGTAAACGGCACAAAATTCGACCACAAGATGTTCTCTGAATCATTCATCCCTAGCTTCTGCATCACAGTTTACAAGTACCAAGGTTGTGACATCGATGAGCCATACAACGTATACGACGTTGATAGAATGGACAAGAAACAACTATACACAGCCCTAAGTAGGACCACCAAACTTAAGTACATCCATCTTGACAACAAGAGTCTCAACAGTAGGTACACCATCAGGAGACAACCAAATTTAGAAATCGTAAATAGCAAATTCAATAGCCTATACAAGAACGGGAAGATATATAAGGTTACTTTTAACAATAACAACAAAATATACATTGGATCAACATGTGAAGACCTTGTGACTCGTCTCAAATGGCATAAATCGAATAAGAACAGTCAAGTTTACAAGAATAAGGACAAAAAGCCGAAAATAGAACTTATTATTAACGCCCCAAGTAAGGACAAGAAGGCATTGGAAAGGGTCGAAAACTGCTATATCCAAGAGTATGCTGAGAAACATGGTAAATCACTTTTGAACATAAGAGGGAACATATTAAAGACCGAAAAGATTGAATACACAGTCAAAATAGAGAATAAGGATCAACTAGAGGCAAGAATAGCTGAACTCGAAAAGAATATCATCATTAAGGACGAACCAAAGAGAAACAAATATACCATAGACTGTATCGTTAGCGGAAGGCGTTTAAGAACCGACGCTAGATACACTAAAAAACCGAAAGACGAAGCACTTAACCAGATTAATGAAAAAAGGAAACAGTTAATAGAAGAGCTAACAATAAGCTTTACGTAAGGACCCCCCTTGCGAGCGGACGGACCTAATGTGTGCATCCACTAGGGGTAACCTGAATGGCAGTGCTGAAGGGTGGTG
>JAOTOK010032124.1:0-10806 GCA_025770025.1 Virgularia gustaviana
AGACGATTTTACTCTGGCTAACGCCAGACGATTTTACTCGTCAATGTGGACCCTCCTGACCTTAAAGGGTTAACATAACAACGAAAAATTAGTGTCATGTACATTGAATGTGTTGTTTAGTTTCCGTTGTTTGTAATCGTTAATGCTATTTCGGTTATTTAGCAAGAAGTTTGATTATCTTACAATGACATTGCTTCACACCAAATGCGTCAGGTTTGCATACTAATCTCTTTTTGCACACTAAAAACAAGAGATAGATAACAATTGATTAATAATTGACTTAACTTACTAACTTATTAACTTACTGTAATAGTAGATATCAGATAGCTGCTACTTGGAAAACCTAAACTTTAAAGATTTCGCGTGAAATAAATGTTAAAAATGCGATACCGTCCGATCTGCGCATGTGCACAATGGAGTCTCTTAGTAGTAATTCAAACAATGTAACTGAGTTTTGTGTTCTTTAAAAGCCACACTGAAGTATTTTTGTTCAGATGATTCATTAGGAAGCAGGGAGATATATAAAATTTGCCACCAATTCTATTATAAAGCTTGCTATTCAAATGTTATAATGGAAACAAAGCTGTTGTTTACGTGGGGACTGTACGGCACCTTTAATATCTAATCAATGTTTATAAACCTCTGCCTTGGGACTTTTGACCAAAATTCGAATGGTTTTTTTCCTAAACCAGTCAGGAAGGTGGCAGGCAAGTCGCACTATATTGCCTCCCTTCAAGTGTATATATAGCTATAACAACAAAACCCTAAGTCTGAAATTCTAAAATGCTTTTAATTGATATTTTGGATCCTCAAATTAAAATTGGAAACTTTTCCCTGAGAGACCAGCGATGAGGTTTCCATGACCAGCAAAAAAATTTTTCAGTTGTCTCTCACAGTGACTCTCACCTTATAGTTGGCACCCTGTCTACTCCATTAAGCTTAACATTGCGCCGTTAGTGAAAATTAAATAAAAGTTATCGGGGTTAGGTTGTTGAGGCTTTAAAGCGTTTTTTCATTTTAGCAGTGTTTTGTATTACTTGAGCTTCGCCAAGTTAATTTGAAACGAAAACAACAATCCAACATAGTAAAATGAAACAATAATGTGTTGATGTGTATGGCTAGTAGCAAGAAATTATATAGAAATTTTATTAAAAAATTTAGATACTTACCACTTTCTTTGGGACAACAAACTCCTTTGGCAATCTCTCGCGCTCGGCCACGACTGTATAGTTTGCTTGCTCCATGGATATCACCGTAATGAGCGATGTAATTTTTAGCACCAACCTTGTCAAGAAATACGAAATATGGAACACCACACATAAAATCTGAAAGACACGCTGCACTCGGACCAAACCGGCTTGCACAGAGATAATTATAATCTCCGGGATGTAACACGCCTTTGTAAACTGTCTCGATGTGAATACAACGCATTGATTCAAAAAGCCCCGAGCCTTTCTGTTTCACCATGTACGCCTTAACAGCAATTGGCGCTCTATTGGTCAGCTCTTTGATGCTTAAAGGTTCCCAATGTGGTGGAGGCTTACACATATAAATTTCCTCCATCAAAAAGAGCAAACAAAATGCCACAAGAAGGGACTTCATATTGTGGTTAAATTTCTTGTTGTAACTCTATGCGAGCTTTGCCCGCCACGATTTAGTTGGAAATGATGTGTTTGCAATATATTGTTCATTTTATAGGATGTTTCAGTGAGGGTTGCTAAGTGACATCGTATACTTGTTAGCAAATATCACATGCCTCCTGGACGCGTATTTTGCTCAACTCTATCTAACTTGGGTACTTTACTTCCATAGCATTACTTTCAATAAACTTAAAAGCACCCAATTGTAGCCTGTTAATGTTTGCTAAGAGACGAACTTGAAATAACTTTAGCTGTGAAGTATGAATGGTATTGGATTTTGTATTGCTGATATAAATATTTTGAACGCCCACATGTGCAAACAAACAGACGGTCGATATTGAACATTGTACATGCTTTCACAGGAAAAATATGGCAAAACATGTATGAAGAAAAAAATGAGTTTTTCCTGATCTCTTCCTGTGGAAAATAGCTACATTTCCATGTTAAGGCCATGACTTAACGCACGTTTAAGAAATCATGCAGTCTTCCATGCAGTTAAGATCCATCAGACGCTATAATAGGGCATCAGCTTCCAACGATTTCCAAATTGATGAAAGCAAAACTTGTCTTTAGAAGCAGCATTGACAAGAAACCTTCTTCGTTTTCATTTCATAACAAACCCATCTTAAGTCATAATTATAGAAATTTCATGGAGCTGTTTTTGTTTAGCCAGGTAGCTAGTTAATTACTTTGAGAGAAGTCGTTTTATGAGCAGTAAATCATAAATGCGGAAAAATACCTTTAAGAATATATATCATCATTTCATAATTTTCGACAAAGGATGTCTGCGGGAATTATAGCTACGGCTGTTTATAGCTACTTTGTGCGCCATATTTAAAATTATTTTTACGATAATAAACTAAATTGACGGTAAATATCTCCGTGCATGAAGGAACTCTGTAAACAGATATTTTTTACTATTTTCTAAGACGTACAATCATTGGTTTTTGTGTTTTAAATCTTCCTGTGATTTTCCTTTATTGCAATTTTTCATTGACAAGAATAGAAAAACAAAATATTCAAGTTTGCATTTCCAAATTATAATCTTTCGTTCATTTTGAGACAATTATTACGTCTCGGCGATGTATTCTAATCAACCAATTTCGAGTTTTTTTCAAATTAGAAGGTTTGTAATGGAGTTCTTAATTAATTAATGAAATAATGCTAATTTGTTTGTTCCTGTCTGCCCGCGTTTGTTTACTTATTTACTTGTTTACTTATTTACTTGTTGATATTAATTATTTTCAAAGTTTTTTAATGCCATTCTGTTGTCGTTGTCGTGAAGGCTGTGTATTTCGCAGTTACACAATTTAAAGTTAATTACCAGATTTTAGATTCAAAACGAATTGAAAAGTTTTTTGTTATATTTAAATCTGTTTCGGAGAAGTTCGATAACGCCTCCTCTGAGATATTTCATTGTCATTTATCTCCAGAAAGACTTGTACTCCTCGTAGTTATCGTTACTGACAAACATACTTCAATTATACAATGACACACAGAAAGGACTCTCTTGCTATGTTTTTACATTCGATATTACAATACATCACTCGATCATATTCAGATTAGTGGATCATTGCCATTTGTAGTTGCTTTATGATAATGCTGTAATATCATCTTGAGTTAGATGTGCAACCATGCATTTATATCTCAAAGTTAATGAAACATGATTGATTAACAAACAGGAAATTCATCTGGGTAAAATTACTTGGAGTTGATTGGTTGAAGAAATAAACATGGGTGAGATTTCGTTTAAAATTTGGTTGTAAAGTTTGTTTGTTTCTATGGTTACGTAAGTATATACTGTTCTATTTGTTACTGCAAGTTATGGCGTCGTGCATGTGCAGTTTTTTACATGAGCTTTAAAACCAAAACACATTTCCAGCCGATAATTTTATGAAGTATAAAACAAAACATACTCCGAATAAAACTTCCATCTTGAACTCAAGATTTGAGTTCGGTCATTTCCCGATTATTTTGAAGACTTGTTACAACCAGATAGAAAGCTATGTAACGTAAACACAATAATGAAAAATCTCAGGGAATCAGCTACTGTAGCTAATTTTCGATCATTCCACTAGTCAACAAAAACAGTCATGCTTGATTTAAGAAAAGTATAATTTGACACTTTCCACCCCTTAAGCAACTAAAATATCTTGAAATGCAGCTTATATATTTCTGGTTCCAATACCGTCAATGAATCCTGTTTAGCAAAAATTTAAATTAGTTAAAGCTGTACATATTCGTTTAGACTTAAAATCTGTACTCTCTTTGGATAATTACTATCCTTAGATCCTTTTTTCTTTTTGATTTACATAAAACCAAACAAACTATGTTCAACATAGCTCATATATCCAGATGACAATAATTTCTCTGGACGTGGTACAAAAATTATGAGATCGAATCACTGTTAAGAAAGGGTGGTGAATCTGTGATTGAGTGGCTCGGTAATAAACTTTTAATTAACTAACTCTAAACTGTGAATGGTATAAAACAGAGCACATGTTGATCACTTTCTGCCAGACAATTAGCAGATCTAATCGGATAGCCTAAACCTATCGTCCGATGGAGCAGTTCTCCAAACAAAGGCGGCATTCACTAAAATATAGTGGTTGATATGAAAAAGCATTCACGTCGGATTAAAAAAGTTAAAAGGTACTTAGTTATCTCAACAACAGCTTATGACCAATATCTATATTCTTCTGTTAAAGAACGGCCACATTTCATCTTGAACTCTTTAAATAAATTAACCCCTTCCGACTAAAAAGAAATTGCCAGTGCATTCTATATAGAGAACAATCTCCGCGTCAGATGTTTTCTCTGAGCTAAAACCGTCTTACTCTATTTCATCACATAGAGAAAATCCCAAAGGGTTTTTGTGGTCCACGTGATATTATATACTTGCATCATTTTCATATTACAATCTCACTGTTAGGAACTGATTGTTATCAGCAGCTATGGTTTGAAAATCGCATCGAGATACATGAAATAAAGACCAGATGAAACAAGGATATACAGTCAATAATATTTTAAAACTTGTTTTTGTTTTACCGTCATAGACTTCCATTGAGAAATTTCGAACCGTTTCAAATGTTGGTGACAGACGATGGTTAGAGTAGCGACAAAATGACGGAAATGGGTGTGAAACAATAGGGACTTAGCTTTAGCCTGATATACAAAAAGCCACTCGAAATTTAAGAAATGTTATTTAGAAAGCATTTAATTTTGTTTGTATTGTCAGCAATATCGACATTTTTATTGTGAATGCATGTACATACTGTTCTATTTTTAGCGATATAAAACAATCCGAAAATGCAAATACGGTTTTGTCCAAAACAAAAAACTCTCGAAGCGAAGAGCTTGAAAACGCCAAAAACAAATTTAATTATAGATCAACTTTGTCATGAAAACATAGGAATGCTTCAATGATAAAAATTCTACATCTCTCGTATCCAATATATTTATTACGTGTAGTTAGACCTCCAAAAATGATGATTTGCAAAAACTTATTATGCATTGTGATGTCATAAATCGTGTTTCATATCAAACATACTTAACAAGTTTAACAAAAGGAAAATGCCCGAAATAAATTGTGTGGTATTAATAGTAACTATAAGGTACATGACCTATTTTTGTCATTTGTGTCAATCAAATTTTTATGCATGCGGCATTTTTTGTAACTCGTGCCGGTTATAGTGAACAAGAATCAAGAGTCCACAATACCAACAATTTGTGGCAACAATGGTAAGTCGTTTGACTGTAGTCTAAGAAAAATATAATTTATATTTATTCAAACATTTGCGTAATGGTCGACGAGAGATTTCGTACCTATAAACGTAAGGGCACAGGATGTTTGCACTTCAGAAATTAAGATATATTTTGGATGAGGACAAATGTGAATAAAACAAAATTATTCAAACTAACATTATACTCAGTGCAAACACCTCTCTTTAGCAGATATTTATCGCTCTTGGATCATCAGAAGACAAAACCAGCGTTCTCGACCAATTATTTTATGGCTATGGTTGGTGGCTCTTTGGTTTTCAACGAAAGATTTAAGGTAATCTTCAGTATATTGTTTGTAATCACGCATTTCCGATATGGCAATATATGTGGATACCCTGGTATTTGATCCTGTCAACTATGAAGTGGATGTAATGACAATACTTAGCAAAGTTTCGTCAACAATTTTGATTGCAAAATATAATTACATATTAAGTTTGACTCAACTACGTTTGCTAATCAAAACTTCAAATTTAAGTGGAAGTTTCTCAAGAAAGGTAGATCATAACTGAAGATAATACAAATATACGTAATTACTATAAGATGATCAATCCCACAAAATCATTGAAAAACATCTTTGTTTCTTCAACCTTATATTTGCAGACAGGTTTACATCTTTAACCTTGCTGCTACTAAATTTGCCATCGTCGTGGTGGCTACTTGCGTGAAGTGCATCCAAAGTCGATCCAAGGTTAGTGGTGACTGGCTTGACGTCATGCATTATCTAAACAATGTAATATATTTTATAATTAGCCAAATAAACCTTTTGCAGAATACCTTTTGAGTAGCTATATAATGACAGTGTAATGTAGTAATTGAAAACGAAACTCGATGCGTAAGTTGAATTGTATTTTTCAGAATAATGGCCGTTTGTACAATTGTACGTATTGCTTGCTTTGATTCTTGTAGGTTGTTGGATCGTAGGGAGGTTAAAAATACCTCTATATATTATAATGTAAAGTACCATTTAGTTAAATTTTCAAAGATTTAGCATCGTGATATGCAGCACGCTAACTCAGCCCCACAGGGACGTATCTATAGAACCTATCATATACCCCATGTTCACATACCTTTAACACAAAAGACATTTTCTGCTTCAAAAAAAACAACTTATGTATAACGTATAAATATTCGCTCCAAGAATTATCGTTCCAGCTACGTCTCTGCAGCTCTATAATCCTGTATGACTATTGTTCATAATCAACAAAATTGGTAACATAATTATAGGCACAGTTTTAGGAATTAAGAACCAATTGAAGTACACAGATGTATTTACAGCCATACTATTAGGAAAACGATTGGAAAGAATTTATTGAATATTTGAATAGGAATGGACAGATGTAATATGTCCTAATAAATTTTTATAGGTAAACTAGAATGGAAGGCAAGTTTGATATAATATTAAAATGTTCCGATTAAAAAAAAAATTTCGACATGAAATCGAATTTGAAGTTCTCGTATGTGGAATAGCGAGATATTAAAACAAAGTAATACAAATGTAGAATTTTTAAAGCTGACAAAGAACGCTTACGATATATGCTACGGTTTCTGTCTATTTCTAGACAAAGTGGGGTGTACGGAAAGTCGAAAACCAAATATTTGTGCATTACTAAAATAATTAAAGTATAAAGATTCCCAGGGGGCAGCCCTTCCTAACCGCTCAATAATAATGTTGACTCACTTGGCTGACTGTTAATGGTGGATTACTGAAAGGGAGTACCCCCGGAGTCACCAAAATAATAGAACTTGTTAGCCAAGACAGCATAGTAAATTAATTATATTGGCGGGCTTAGAGGCTCACATGACTTGTTTTACTAGCTTGTAACGTCACTTTATGACGTAAAATTATGGTCTAGAATGACTACTCAGCTTTTGATCAAAATATTTCAAGAAACAATCCGTAAAACGCTGTTATGACTTGTTATATAACATCTTGAATAATGTTTTTAATGAAACAACAGAACTCCCAATTGCCTACAACTTTGAACACAACAAAGTGAACGCCGGGTAAATGTAGTTTCCAACATTTTTGATGATTCCGTAGTTAACCGTATATATGAAATTCCTGTAATTAAACAAATAATGCAACTGATTCTTGTAAATAGTTTCATGGAAGTCAAAAATTGTAAACTTCGGCTCGTATAAAATGGTTAAGCACGACAAATAATCATGCCTTTTTGCTTGTTGATTTTTCGACCTTTTTGAACATTTTAGCTACTCGAACTAGCAGCAAACCAAATTCTTCTTACTGTTTGTTTTAGAAACGATTTAAAATTCGCAGGTAGCTATATAACAACACCAAAAAAGGTGATCTCTGAGCGATACGGTTTCTTGGGACACCGCGAGTCCGCGTATACCAACCAGAACATTGTTATCCTGCGTGTATTTATATAGCCTAGTACTGTGAAGTAGCCAACTACTACAATAAAATACTAAAAATATTGACATAAATCACTAACTATAAGATAAGTATGTGAGGTATTTTAAGCCGTATAAGGAGTACCAGTCATGTTTGAAAACAACATTCGTAGTCAGTTATGCGAGCTGCTTTCAAACATTGTGAAAAAGATTAAATATCCCTTGAAGCCACCGGTCAATGAACCGGTCATTGTTTAAACAATTTAGCCTAAACAACATAATTGGATCGTATTAATTGAATATAACGCCTTAATAATCACAAACGTATATTGAAATTAACTTAAAGAAATGATGATTAAAGTCTAGACTATGTTAAAAATAACTACACAGCAAAATGCGTGGTTCAGTTTCTCTGTTATCCTGCAACTATTTACTTTTTGCGTTTTTCCTGGTTGGCGATGTTGTATCCAAGGTCGGTGCTTCGACGTCTTCACGACAGTCTACCAACACAGGTAATGTTAAAATCGCTTAATATATTTCAAAATTCGCTTGTGACCAACAAACATTTAAAATCATACGATTCCTAAATAATATTAAGGATCCTTAGCTTATTGAAAATTAATGATCCTGGATGAAATGAAGTGATATGTAAGCAAAGACATTCAGGAATACAACGGTTATATTATTACTATATACGTATTACTTAGTCTGCGATACAACGATAGGAACTAGGCATACTTATGTTACTTTTTTCAAGTAACTGTTGCACTGTGTCAACAACGTTATACTTAAGTACGTTTGTTGTATTTAGGGTCCATGTTTTTAGCTTGTGTAATAGACATATCTGCAGTGGTAGTGTGCTACCTCTTCATTTCTCATTTATATTTGTCAGGTTTGCAGCAACGTAGCGCTATGGACACAATCCTTTCTGTAAATTCTCGTCAAGCTGGGTTATCATCGAAAGACGATGTTGAAAAAAGGAATGATATTGAAGATAATATTATTGATGTAAACAATGGTGAGTGAAAGCCAGTCCACATATTACTGTTGTTTCTCACGTAGTTCACTGAACTCGTTTCTCTCATTTTTTGCTGGGAAAAAATCCATAAAATACCATGAATGCTATATTCTTTATCAAACATTCAAAATTTCAATAAGATATATTATACGTATTTCACCTGCTGTTTAACTTAATTGATATAATACAACATTTACAAGTAATTTTTATGTGGCAGTTTTTTCCTTGGACACTCCCTGATTCTGATAAATCATCAATAGCATGATTCAAAGATGTGGTACACTGTCCCATCTGCACATGTGCACAAAGGAGGGCCTTCTGTTAGGAACCCAAAAAGTTCATGACTGAGTCAGTTTATATTCTTGAAAAGCAATAGAAAGTATTTCAGATCGTACGTTTCATTGTCGGAAGCTCTAAAATATGGAAAATGTTACCATGCATGATTGCCATTATATTGCTTGCTATTAAAATCATGTTTACGTACGGACTCGATGGTCCATTTTAAAACAAAATTGATGCATTTTTTATACTTGTATGCGCATATTTTGTTGATTATAGGTTCCAACTATAATAATTGTAGCTTCTTAATATACATATTATTTGTTTTGTGCTCGCGCGCTTTAGTAAGGAAAATCGGCTTTACTCGATCACAACTTAGGCAAGAGGAACCTTTTAAGAAGTATTAAATTTTCTTTTGTTATACAGCCACAAAAGTCGTTAAAGGTTTGTGGGAAGGTGATGTTGTCTTAGATGAGAAGAACAGTCAAGACGCTGAATTAATCGAATTGTCCAAACATCCCCAAACTACTTCAAGTAATAAAAGACAAGCTACACGAAACCTGAAATGGTTATGGCAAAAGAAAGACATTCCATATGTTATTTCGCCCAGTTTATGTGAGTATTAAATAACTAAACATCACAATATAGAATTTCCTTACCTCCATTAACATCGCAAGCCCACCTTCTACACTTCTATACCTGAAATAACTATCGAGTTGTGATTCCCGCCCGTCACACTAATTCTAGAAAATCCGGAATCTATACATGTCAGAATCCGGAATCCAAGGGTGAGCATCTGGAATCCACAGATCAGTGTCTGGAACCCACGACAGAAAATCCGGAATCTACTGATTAGAATCTGGAATCTATAGGTCGGAATCCGGATCTATGGGTTAAAATCCGAATTACAATTACTGCATGGAATCCGGAATCAGACTGTACGTTAGATTCTTTTATATAGAACGATATTCTAGGATGCCTATATATATTTTAAGATCATGAAGAGTTCATATTTACATCTGTTTTTTTATCATAATAATGTGAACTTTAGTTGTGCCTGCTGTTGTGTGGATTTGCTCATTTGCAGCTCGGAGACCCTGGTTACACATGAAATTTAAGATAGTACTTAGGGATCTTGAACATAAAACAATGTGTTACTATACAAAGTTAATTATTACGGTATATATCCAGAATGCTTTTATCTAATGTTACATTTACTATGTTTTCTAGATGCATCTGAATCAGCCATTTTAAAAGCAATACAGACTTTCAATTCGAAAACTTGTGTTCATTTTGTCCCAAAAACAAAGCCGGAGAGAAATTATATTTTGTTTGATAAACGACAAGGGTAAGTGAATTTTAGCACAACTGATCACAAAGTTCACAACCTTTGGTACACCAGACGACAACTTATCTTCCACGACCACGATTTTGACTATTTTTTTGAGACAGCATTAATTGGAGACATAATTTTTTAAAGCTAATGTGCTACTCAAGTACGCAATGACATCACAAAAATAAAAAATGGTGTCGATCTTGTTGCAATTTCTCGAGCTTACATCTCAGAAACGAAAAGATCAAGTTGTCAAACTTTGTATTTTGACTATATTAGTAGTGAGAATATAGGCTTCTGAGCGCATTCTGCATATTAGCTCCATTGTAACCATACAAAATTTTTGCTAATTAGCGTAGGTCCAAAAAGTGGGCGGAGCTTAAAGATGATTGACAGGT
>JAOTOK010032146.1:0-10804 GCA_025770025.1 Virgularia gustaviana
GTAAAGGGCGGTCATATATAACTTCGAAAGACCTTTCCAACAAGAGAATAAAAAATTTTGTTGCCCTTTCCCTTTAACCATATAACCTTACACCAAGCACAACTTTTCAGATTTTGCTCATTATTTTTTAAAGGAAATGAAAATAACATGCTGCCATTGGCTAGTTTTCTCATGAACATATGAATTTTATTTTCTCGTCGGTGCCCAAACAATTGTGTTCCTTCGTAAAATATTCTCTTGCCACTCGAAGATAATCTTCATGTCTTATTCGCGCCACCATGTAATATTTTTGTTTATCTGAGCAACTCCAGTGCTAGAAATAATGAAGCCATACTGCGATGGTGCTATGTGAACCTGGTTTTCAAGAATCTGTCATGACAGTGAACTATATCACAGCACATGATATCGCTTTTTATCACTCTGTCACATGTTATAATTAATGGACGGTTTGCAATTGGACAATTCAATTTGAGGTATAACCTTATTATTATTATTTTATTGTCTTATTTTAGTCCCATCAGATGGTATTATAACAGGCTATGTTAGCATCGATAACAGCGGTAAAGTGTTCGCTGATACCGGTGACAACTGGAGGTTTGCAAAGGCCTTCAATGTCACTGTTAATACCAAATATTTAAATATTAAGGCAGTTGATCAAGGAGGTGAGGGGGGCTTAATAGCCTCATTGAGCAATGGTATAGTCACTGACAAATCATGGGAGTGCATCAGGACAGGTGATTCAAACGAAAATGCGCAACAGTTCTGGCCGAAAGCGGTTGAATACGGGTCGAACGTTGACAAAAGCAATCCGTGGGATAGTCTTATCAACATAGATCCAAATGCCATCTGGATTTGGACAAGTGATAACGAAGGCCATAATAGTGTCAATTGCAGAAAGTTACTGGGTAAGAGAAGACAGAAAACGTAAAACGTAAAGAGTCTATGCAATGGAATTTGACCCAAGCATGCGGATCATTTGAAATGATCGACGACTAAATTTTTAGAACTTTGTTACCTCGCCTCGTTCGGGAGATATTTAGGTTTGTTTGATATACAAAGTAGCATCCTTATGACACCACAATGCATAATCAGTTTTTACAAAAGGACGACAGCTGTTTTCTCGGCGAGTGCTTCAGCATTAAAAATATGTGGGATCGCTTAAAATACTTGGGCCATATGTCATTGCATAGGCACTTTAACTAATCGTAACTTTATAATGTACTGTATAACAAAAGTAAAATTAAGCTAATGGCTGCGAAATTGCAATACGGAGTTTGAAGACTGCATGGGTTGTGTTCGTTGGGAATAGAAGATTAGAGATTGAGGATTGGGATTTTTGTTTACTTTATTAACTGTAAAAACTCCACTGTATAAAACAGAATGGTTGAAATGACGAGAAACTATTGGTCTAACAAAATAGAATTTGGTTAAAATTACCTGAAAATAATTGGTTATAATGAACCCCGCAGAGAACGTAAAACTTATCTAATCGTAAATAACCATAACGTCCACATATAACAAAAGTAAAATTTACGATCAGCAATCAGAAGTGATTGACTGCAAAACTGCAATAGAAGTCTGAACACTTGTGTTTATTTGAGAATATCAAATTAGAAATTTAGAATTCGGACTTTCGTTTGTATACTTAATTTTATATTATTATAAAAACTGTAAACTGAAACTGTAAAGTACATAGCTGTCATGTTCATAGTTGTCATGTTCCAAAAACCATGAACAATTAGACTGTCAGGTACGAACCACTTGTTGCTCCATGCTTGCACTTGAACATGAAACACAGTTTGTTCAGCATCTTTGTTCAAGCATGATATCAATGCTGTTTAGCAGTTAGTTGGGTCAACATTACAATGTTGTTCAATCCTGTGATATTTTCGTCCGAGTAGACATAGACTACCCTGAAGACAGGGACTGCATGGAAACGCTAAATTATAGATCTGACGAAATGTACATTCGTGATGTGGTTGAAATTACTGTGAAACTAACCTGGTAACGCTGAAGATATTTGACTGAAATCACAATATTTTCATTCATCTAATAGGTTATCTCCTATATCGATCATAGTACACGTGTAGTAATAGATGTGTATCCAAAAGTTGCCGTGCAAAATTATCATAATGGCAACTCTTCCTACGTTCGTGATTTTGCCCGTCACTTAATTCCTAAATGCATATATAATTAAATTGATATAAAAGATAGCTATTTGTGACTTCAAATATCGCCAGTACTTTCAGCTACATCGCGGATTACGTGTTAATGAGTGTTTCCAGTCCCTGTCTTATAGATGGTCTATGGTGTAAAGGTACTGGGCACGTATATTTGACCAAGGCATATATACGAACCGCCCCGCATACAAATCTTAGTGGCGAAGGGGCTAAGAATTTGCATTACTTTGGAGTTTTGAAAACTTTAAATTTCAGTTCAGAACCTAATTCTGATTATTAAATTTTATCTTTTTCATTTTAATTTTTTAATTTAATTTAATTTTTAATTTAATTTAATTTAATTTAATTAAAGGTTTTAGAGAAAGCAACGAGTCTTTCTTGTTCTCTTTACAAAATAAAGAAGAACTTTCGCCATTCAAAGTACCAATACGGCAGAGTGAAACCAAATTAGCAATCTACAGCTACGCAGAATTCGGTCCCACATTTGGAGAAAATGATTTCAAGATCACGTTTACTGCCACAGATACCGCACAAGGATCTTCCAACTTTGGCCATACTTACCAGTTGCCATCTGGGTATGAAAGCAACACTGACGCTGCAAAAAATCTTTTGGCTGGACAGGAATTTTTCACCCCAACAGAAGTGGAGGTTTTTTATGGTGCTAGTGTTGACGAGGGCACTTGACGCACCAGAATTATTGAGTTTTGTCGGAAACTAATTAGCATATTTTGAGGTATCGTATTTTGCGGATTTTTGCCTTCAATCAGAACCGTAACTATGATTATTAGATAAGTACAGCATGTACGTCATTGGTGTATTTAGATATGCATTTTGGGTTATCTTAGTTTAGTTGGGTTGAATCGTTTGATGGTGACATTTAAGCTATGTGAGTCCTCGTGTGACTTAGCTCGCCGGTGATTTAAACTGTGATTATTATATCTTTAAATAAATTGTGTTGTTTGTATTTCGTGTGATAACGTGAACGTGTGGGTTCTCACAGATTGGAGCGTATTCCTTTCCCCACTAGTTTCTCGTCCATTCATTTATTTTATATCATTCTTTGGCCAGTAAACTAGCAGCAGAATCTTACTTGATTTGTTACTTGTTCATTTCTGGAAGACATTTCAGTTAAAAATTAACGCTTTGCAGGCGGACATCGTCTCCTAATATTTTACCCTGGCATGATGCTATAGAAGATTTTACTCGTCGGGGAAAGAAGGCAAAGAGTTAGCGAGAAAATAAAAAAACTGGTATTTCGCCGAAAACTTTATAATAAAGCTGAATAATACAAGTTGCAATTGGACGCGTAACATTGCACCGTGTACTCCTCGCGGTGCCTTGCAACTGCACTGACGCTGTTGTTGTCATTGCGAGACAAATTGTACGCGAAATTGCGCCGTGTAACAGGACCTTTCAATGGTCATGTATATAATATACAGTCTCGTACCACGAAAATGGTGAAAATCGTTCACTTGACAGCTGCTCTAAGGAAAATGATACTTTTATTTAATACTTGCACGTATAGAAAGAAATTAAATTCGTGAACACTAAACAGCTACAAAGTTCATTATATTCAAGTATGGATGCTGTTTGGCATCAAGTCTGCGAGGAAGTAAGGATAGGAGAGATGTCCATCATTTATCCGTTGTTTGTTCTTCGTTTTTGTAACGCGAGAAATACCTTCAACCTTTCTGTAATACCGTTTGATCAAATAGCGAGCTTTGGGGTCCTCCATTTTATCACCATAGTCAAAAAGTCTGTCGTAACGGATCGAACCCAAACTCATTGCAAGAGAAATCTGCATCTAAATAAATGAGAAGGAAATACCTTAAGTGATTATTGACAATCACTAAGTGCATTACATTTTAGTATTCTTAAATATAATGGAACGCACCATAAAACGCAGTACTAACACAAAATTACAACTTTGTAAATACAGCACAGCACAGCACAGCACAGCACAGCACAGCACAGCACAGTACGAAACTGTTTAAACAATACAGTGCTGCATATACACAGTACAGCACAGCACAACTGCACAACATTTTTCACACAGTATAGTACATCATTATTTACACATTACAGTACAACACCGTTTACACAGTGCAGTATAACATTTTTCACACAGTACAGTGCTATTGGCATACTGTGCTGCATGTCACAGCTCAGAGACATTAGAGAGCTTAAACTTCACATTTACGGCAAACGACAGGCACATGTTTCAAATTAATATTATTGCAACAGTCAACACCATAAAGTTTGACATGGTTGCACTGTATTCGACACACCAAAACACCGAACTAAGCCTGGTCATGCGTCCTTGATTGCAAATCCTTTCGATTGTGAACCAAAATGTTTCAACCAACCTGACTTGACCTTTGCGTTATGCCGTTAACTAATAAACGTTTGCCGTTCGCGTTTTTACGGGTAGATATGTCGTGCAATGCAAACGTGAAACGGCACACCTCGACCATCAACCTTTCAGGTATTTGGTTTATGAAGTTGCTGTTTCTTCAAGGAAGGTATCATTAAATATCAATGATAAAATATATAGCGAAAACTTTTCAATGTTGATGCTTATTTCTTTATGGCACGGGCCTTACGACTAGCCGCCTGCTGTAAGCATGAAGCTTTAGCTCTCTATTGTCTACACAGTAGAGTACAACATCATTAAGAAGCTTGTTTACACAGTATAGTACAGAATTGGTTACACAGTACAGTGCAACATTGTTTACAGTGTGCAATACAAGATTGTTTATACAGATACAGTAGAACATTGTTTACATAGCATACAGAAAACATTGTTTACACAGTACAGTACACCATTGTTTACACATTACAGTGTAATTATTGTGAACACACAGCCATACAAGATTGTATACACAGCACAGTTAGTTCAATAAAACATGTTAATACACGATAATAAAACAGTGTTTAAGCTTACCGATGTAACTCCGCTTTGAGGCAAACGGTGAATATTAAACTGGTCAGCAGCAACTCTTGGGTCGTCGTACAATTTTCCAGGCATATTCGGAATGAATGCACCATAATATGCCACTGGGTAATTTACGGCGTGATGTTGGACAGGCAGAAAGATAATTTGTGCTATCAATTCGATCAACTGTTTTCGTGTCGACAGCTTTGCTGGAAAACCTTTAAGCTAAAACAACAAAAACGTTTTGAATAAATCTAATGATACAATTTACGTAAATTTATACGCTATCTAACTTGCAAAAGCACGGGAAAGAACCGGTAGAAAACGTTTGCATAGAAAATTGTTGTCTTCTCTTTAAGTCCGCCTATAATACCAAGCTAGGTCATGTATTTTATGCTCTCCTAATATTCAAATAATATAAAGTAAATTAATGACTTTTTCTTTTTAAAACTAACTCATCTTTATAAATTAATTTACCATTAAATTTTAGGGCGTGACGTCAAAAGGGGACGTTTTGTACCCGAAAACAAAACGTATTTGTAATCACTCTTTCGATGTCACGTCCAAAACTTATAAAATAAATACCAGGCGTTTGAATTTTATGTGATCACCAAGGCTTGTAGCTATCTTGTCATATTGTAGTCTTCGCGGTTTAGGATAACGACGGCATTGCCTTTGTCCGGTTTGATTATAACAAAATTATGTCAATGACAATTCCTCCTTGCAACATTTGTAATTTTGCCCGTCAACTTTCCTGGGCGAATATAATGACAATAAATAATTGATTTAAGAGGTACTCTTTTCGATGGATTACTATGTGGTGATTTGAAATATTTATCGTCAAAGGCAAAACAGATCAAAAATTTTAGTCACAGGGTTATTTTTGACCGTAGTTTCAGCCACATCACGGATGTACATTTCTTTTAAGGAGCGTTTCCAGTCCCTGTCTTTTGGATAGTATTTGTTTCAACTAATTCCAACACGTTTATTCACGAGCTCCTTTCATATTTTTGCGCCTGTAGGTGAAATATTATAACCATGGTATCCGGGCGATTCAGTACTATATCAAACAATTATTAGCCACATCAAACACCACCTATACTTCAATATGCATCATTGAGAAGAATAACACATACCATGCCCGCACCGCCGTCTTTTCCTGTACCTTCGGCCGATAATTCGTTTACGAAATTTTGAATTTCTTCGTCGTCTTTTACCATGTCGTCGTTCTTGTAATAACTAGTTGAAATGAGATGGAATTATGTGTTAATGGTCAAGGCATGGCTTTTCAGCACATTGACCTACGCACTGCATATTGCCCGAGAATGACATTCGAATAGGTGCATATTGGTCGAGCTGGAGTGGACCTCACCAAAGGAATAAGGGAGCGAGATAGACATTCTACGGTGGGGGAATGATGGGATTCGCCACCCAAAAAGCATGAGAATCACCGGTGTGTCCAAGATGTGTGCGACGGGGCAGGTACTAAGAAGGGTGACCGCCTATAGTGATAGCTAGCTCTTTTCCAGACTGTGCCAAAAAACTCAGTGTCGAGTAGAGTTAGTTTGTCTCTCCCGCTCTCGGAGGAGATTTTTCCGTGTTTCCAGTTCTCCTCTTTCTAAAAACCCAGCAATTTCATACGAGTAAGAATTATTGTTGTAGGCCGCATAGCATAGTGTAGCACAATAACTGGTGACAAATGACAATAAAACGCATTTGATGGGACAAGAAAAATGGGAACAAGAGATTATTCACGGCGATGCAGAAACGTCACAACAGGGTCACGCAACATTTTTATTTTTGAAGTGCATGTCTTAATGTAAAAAAAATCCAGCACAATTGAGGAACTCAACGACTTCTCGAATGTTTTTCCTTCATGTTTGTACCATGTATAAAGAGTACATAAACAGCTTTAATTAACCTTATTGTGAAGTTACTGCAAAGGCAGATAAAATTATAGTCCAAGATGGCGTTAAATATGCATGCAGACGCCAGATACTTTGCATGGAAATATCTTTCGAGCCAAACTATAGTTTTGAAGGAAATGTAATTAAGGGCAGTCATATATCATTGGAAGATCTTTCCACAAGACATTTATCGCCATTTCCCTGTAATACATTTTAGTATGGTAATACGTTTTAGTAAGACTGCACACGACGTTAGTTAGCCACACGACTGCACAACACCGATCGGCTTATTTTGCAGGTAAACGAACGTGAATAACCGGTGGTTCTGGTAAGAAGTACATAACTACGCTTACATTTTCACATATTCCTCCGCAAACGATCTTACGGTGCTCCATATTACGGTACCGTCATCTCTGTACGGGAAATAAGGCAATGTTTCAACATCGTCAACACCACGATTCTAAATCAACGAAAAAGTATAATAGCAAAATTAGAGTTCGTTCGTTTGCTATTCGATCGCGTGTCCAATCGTAAGCTTCATCATGTGAGGATTATTGTGTTGTGATTAATTTTGCGAAAAAGTTGTGAAAAACGTGATTAAGTTGTAATAGCTAAGCAATCGAATCCGGCCGTGAGGTGAGAAATTGGTCCATGCCTGGGAAAATAAACTGCAGCCATTTACAGACGTTACTAATGAGATGTATTTAATGTTGATTGGTTGAAATCGGTTTAGGGTAAAACCATTGTTTTAATTTTGACGTTTCATTGTTGCAAATTTTTTGCCAGGCACGGACAAATTTTGCACCTCACGGACGAATAAATTAAGTGCTTAAAATTATGAGTTTGTAAAGGTTTATTTTCAATTGCTATATTCCACTACTCGATCTACTTTGCAAACGATTTCATGATTTGAGCATGCGAAATGTTGGGCCCAAACGCACGTCTCAGGTACAACCCACGGTGCCTGCTCAAACTACTAAATCAAGTGATCGCGAAAAGTAGATCGCGTTGTGAAAATCACAAGTGAAAATCAACCATAAGAGAGTGAGATTTATTGGGCTTATTAGAATATATGCCTCTTAGGATGTTATATAAAGAGAGCTTTTCTTAATCGCGGAGTTATTATGAATAGAGTTTATTATTATAAGGTATGTTATATCTTTCTTTTACTAAATTTCTCCGCTGCATGATTGCTAAAACTTGTAAACAGGTTCACTAAACCATACAAGAAGGAAAACATAAACTTATCTCAACATATTTTTCTAACAATCGTGCTATTGCAAACTGATACAATGACTTGTCGGGAAATCAGGGAATAAATATATTGCCCTTCGCTTCGGAAAGCTTTGTAAAAGCACTGACTCGGGCTTCGCCCTCGCACCCTCGTTACAAATCTTTCCTCAGTGTCGGGCAATTTAATCCCTAATTTCCCTCAAACCATGGTATTACTTATAATTAAAGGTGCTGTACAGTCCCTATATAAACAACAGCTTTGTTTACACTTCAAACGTTTGAATATCTAGCTTTATAATGAGATTCGTAGCAACTTTTACATATTTCTCAGCTTCACGATTAAAATAATATATGATTAAAAATACTTTAATACTTTACTGTGTCTTTTGAAGAACACAAAACTCAATAAAACTAAGTTAAATTCCTTAAATTTCTACAAGGAGTGAGCAGGCCTATTTAACCAACAGATGAACAAGACTGTTTCAAGTTTGTTGGATCAAAGGCTTGAACCGCGGTCGACAGAGTTGTCACAACTGCACTATTCAAGCCTGCGTTCGATTCATTTAATAGTCGTGAAGACAGTGCTGCAAACAGCTATGAACTACATAATAACCGCGCAACTGTTTCACCTGAGCACCTGAGGGCTGTTCGGGCCTGTTCCAATTAAATTCGGGCTTGCTACTGAGGTAGCTTTCTCCAATGGCCAAAAAGGGCTTATAAAGAAGGTCTTTAGGTAGGGTGACCAATTTGTGAGATGCTTGCCACTGGCGGCGTATTGAAATAGTGGGTCGTTATTTATTATAGTCGAGCGTGTTCTTAGAAGCTTAGTGCAAAACGATGATCACGAGCTTGTCATACCACAATATGTTTCCGAGAACGTAATTTTGTTCATACCTTTAAGTTTTCCAAGAAATGAGTGTCCTGCCATTCGAGTTGCTCGTAACCTTTGTTCAACAGCTCAATTGCCCCCACATGACCAATAGCAAAAAGCCGATGCATGTTTCCTCCAGGATTCACCAAGCTGGGCAATCCAAGGTTGTTGGTCATATGCAAGCCACGGCAATGCCACTTCAACATCGCGTACACCGAGTGGTTGGTTGACAAATGTCGCTTGAGTACCACACAGATTGGTTCAAGGACAAGATGAGTTTTTAGTAAATGTTCGATCATTTCAACATGCGTTAGATCCGCTCTTTCCACTTCTGATTTGGCAAGCAACCACTTTGATCCATCGGCCGGAGTCACCAACGGCGAATCTAAGTAATTAATAGAATCTAGTAATCTATGTGAATTGCGCAATTATTGACATGTACCCCAATGGTACGGTAGGTAACAAGTTGACTTTCTCTTAGTTTTAAACTGTGAACTCTATAATAATATGTAAACTGGAACGCTAACTGCATATAAACATGCCATAAGCTGCTTAGAGCCAAAAATAGTTTTTCTGAGTTATGAGCGGAAATGCTTAACGCTGAACGTTGGTCTATATATCAAACTAAAGCCCTTAAAAAACTCGATTTTGTATGCAAATTTCAATTAGACTGTAGCTCAAAGGGAAATTTGTTAAAAATACAAAAACAAACAAAATTAACTGCCACCATGGCGAATTTACGGTAAATATTGTTGTATTTTAAACGAATTTCCCTTTGAGCTACAGTATTGAAAATTGCACAGCAAATAGAGCTTTCCAAGAGCTTCAGTTTGATATGTAGCGCAGCGTTCACTGTTAAGTATTACGATCTCATAACTCAGAAAAACTAAAATGCCCTAGCTTCAATTTCTCCCCCTGAGTTAGCGTTCCAGTTGTTTATATAAAGTTCATTGGTTTCAAAAAGCAACTTTCCTTACAAGTTGACTTTTTCTTATTTCAAAAAGTAACTTTCTTTGAGAATGGTTGTGGTATAGAATAGAAATACTGAGTATATATAATCTAAATAGAAGAAAGTCTTTCATATGATTAAATCACAACCAGAAGAAGAATAGTGATGAACTCTCAAGAATGATGAATTGTCAAACCTGCGTAGTTGATTACTTACCTTCATCAAAGTCATGTTGTATGCCAACAGGCTTGAGAGTGTATTTATTTGTAACCCAGTTTTTAACGGAGACAAAGTAAGCGACGGGACTTCTTGAGGATCGCATGTCCCTTCTGTCGGACACATTTCGGTCGGTAATATCAGGAACATTGGTAAGATTGTGTATCAGTGGGTAGTCCAGAATATAAACAAGGTTTCTTTTAACCATCTGTTTTAGATAATGAATGATGTTTTAGATTATTCACCCTTAGCCTACTTGGTAATTATTGATATCTATTAAAGTTGACCAATAAAATGTCGTGCGTACCTCTTCAAAAGTTGTTTGGGCTCCAACAACTTCTACGATTGCGCCATCTAAGTCGGGGCTGAATTTTGCCTGGTTTCTTTTGTATTCTGAAAGGAATTCGCATAAAAAAGACCTCAAGAACCTTCCAAAGGTTTCCTTCCTTCCTTCCTTCCTTCCTTCCTTCCTTCCTTCCTTCCTTCCTTCCTTCCTTCCTTCCTTCCTTCCTT
>JAOTOK010032168.1:0-10802 GCA_025770025.1 Virgularia gustaviana
CGTTTGACAAACCAATCAGATCGCGTGTAACATCACGTTTTCCTCACTCTACGTCATTATTAAAAAGGTCTATTAATGGTTGATTCATAAAGGAAACGTTTGATGAAATAAAATTTGGGGGCCACCGAACTCGTTCGCAAGATATATACAAAAGATCTCAACATTTGGTCACCATTTTGAGACGTCATTGTTGCCATAATAACAATATGCCAAAATAATTCATGAATTACCTGTCCCTGGCAAAGTTATAAAATCACCAGTTTGGTACTTGTTTGTGACGTTTGTTATACGACAAACAATATGCTCACAAAGAAAAACCACTGTAAGATTTCCGCCTAAGTAGTTTTCGAAATGAAAAAAAACCCCGACAAATCTCTCTGTGCACATACCCTAAGAACAACTGGAAGAATAAGCTTTAAAATCACATCGTCGTTCTTCATTTTCTCCATCAGCTCCACTACCCAATGGAAGAATTCTTGTCTGTCCAGAAGATTCTCCTAAAAAAAGAATCCTATACATTAAAATGATTGTGCATGTACCATTGATATAAAATTAAGCCCGACGCCCACTCGGGCGTTAACTTATGATTTCTCCCATGGAGAACGCGTATGACTGGTTTACCAAAGTTAAGCATTTCCGACGATTTGGGCATGCTATGCAAATTTTAAACATTACCGTTTATCGATTTCCTTAGAAATCTATTGTTTTTACAGTCACTGAACATAGAACATAGACACCGAGGCCACGGAAGGAAAGAGAGGCGACCTTTACACCCATCACAACCATATCACTTTGGTCACAATATACACGTTTTAAACTGAATGTTAGCACAATCGTGCGGATACACGGTCTGGAAAAGCTTTTACCTCATACAACCAGTCAGTCAATCGCACTGTATAATGCCATTGTTTCTGTGCTTGCTCAACGTCAGAAGACATCCTTTGAAATGACTGGTGGTCAGATAGCTTATTCAGTTGGTCTTTCAAGTACTTTGTAATCGTTGACGTCCATTCTAAAAAGGATAAATAACATACCTCAAGAGCCAATTATTTAAGTATAACACATTGCCTGTGTTATGCACGAAATACCCATTCTTTCCCATAACCAGAATGATGTGGCATTTACAATAGAAAATAGAATTTGAAATATGAGTGGTCCTGGTTAGATTTCGCCTCATATAATGACTCCCCAAGAAACTATCCCGTTGGCAAATTGTATCGCAAGAAAGGAAGTTGATTATTATTCCTCCGGAAGCCAGAATGATTGATTTTGTCCATTATGGCGGTTGACTTTTTGTAATAAGACATATGCGTAGCATTGCTTTAGTGATCATAAAAATGTTGCGTGTTAATTAGTATAACGGTATACGTTTCGCTTACCATATGGTTATAATGTAATTAAACGACCTTGGGTTCGACAGACTATTCCCACATTTATAATAGCCTCTATATCGGCGAGATAATCGATCGTCGACGCCATTTGCTTCGACCGCGTATTACGAACGGGAAAAAGTAGGATAAAATGATGTATATAAAAATGCGATGAGTTAAAGGGGTAAGTGATTTAAAGAAGAAAAAAGTAGAGTTGCATGCCGAAAATTGTATGTTTGGAAGTAATCTACTCATGCAAATACGACCATATGGGGAGGAAGAAAGAAATGTCATTCTACTGCTTATGTTGAACTGTCATATGTCGTTTTACACGATTGCTACTAGCCTGCGTAGCGGGCCCTCGGTTGTTGTTCATGGGCTTCTTAGGGAAATGAGGGTCGGGTGACATTGCGAACAATGTATCCTACACGCGTTCAGATTTAGCCCGTAGAATTAGATTGAGTGAGTTCTTAAATTCCCGATCGTTATTTGTTTATTTTTCCGTCGTGTCGAGAATTTGATTGGTTGAAGCCAAACCCCATACCATATTTCGAAATCTGATTGGGTTGCTTACATGAAGTGGCGTGATTTGAAGTGTCAGCTACAGATTTTTCCGGCCTCACATTCAGTCTTAAAGTGCCTATGAAACGAAATGGTTTAATGCACATATATAAAGTTCATTATGTGAGGATTATTGTGGGATGATTTATTTTTGAAGGCAATTATGTTATTAAGTGCCATATTGAAACATTTGACAGTACGGCCGTGAGGTGGATGGTCCGTGTCTGGTAACGAATTTACCTGCACTTTCGTCATTCATGAGATACATCTTTCGTCCATTGGTTGAAATCGACTCAGGGTAAAACAAATGTTGTCATTTTAACGTAAATAATATGACACTTAACATCATTTCTTTCAAAAATATATCATCCCACATATAATCCCCATATAATGAACTTTATATTTGTGCATTAAACCATTTCGTCTCATAGGCACTTTAACAATAAATTCGTCTACCATTTCCACAAAAATGTGTTTCATGCAATACATAGAACGAAAGCTGCTTGCCTGGTGGATTAAATCAATATTATATCCCCCCCAAAATAGAAATAAAATCGTAAGTACATATCCAACAGGCGATTCACCAACGGCAACACTTGCTCAGTGACTGATCGGACGTTTTTTGTTACTTGGAATAGGTATGAACGTGAATAATTAGCTATATGCAAAAAATAGGCAGAATGTTTCGTATCATGTGATTTTTCTGCTCCAAGAAGAATCAGAATCAACCAAAACTAACTCTTGAAATATTTACTGTCACAACATACAGTGTAATGTTGCGTGCTTTGTTTGTAATTTACACGGTTATGTTAACGTAGGGGATAAGGTACTTTTAGGTCGATTTTTCTGCATAAACCACTCTGCGTAAACTGGTGCGACTTCAAACTTCAAACTGGTAGTCTTTATAATAGTCCTCGACACTACACGGCCAAAAACGTAACAGGTTGTTCGTGGTAATTGTTCAAACCGGCGTGAGCAACATTGTGCTGCACCCCGTAAACAATATTGTTATCAGGTTGTTGCAATGTTGTTTAACCATCAATATTGTTGCAACTTGTTGACATGTGACAACATGTTGACTGAACAAGTTTTGTACGTTTTTACGCGTGTAGTCACAAGGTCCAGCGTACAGCAACGAGAGATTAAAAATTGAAAAGGATTGAAAATATTAGTTGCGACCAGAATGAATCGACCAAAGACAAAGGGAATAGCACCATTCATATTTGTAAAATAAGACGATTAACTACACTATGCGAAATTATGAAGTAACGATGCACTATTGACTTTCTCGCAAAAATACTTTTCGAATTTTGCTTCACCCACTCTGCCGCATATATTAAATTAGCATTTAAAATATTGAGATGAAGATTTCCTATCTATTTCAGATAATTCGTCTCATAATAGGGTATGCCCGTCGTCGCCCTTCTAGATCATAACCGAGGTACAGTTAAGCGTCCACAACACTGCAGCACTGCGTCCAACTAGACGTCATATTCTCCCGATGTTGATAACGTGCGGCGAAAATGCATGCAATGCCCACTTTCTGGATAGTTATGTAACACTGCATTTTTGTTTATGGACCTCAAAGCAGTGAAAAATAATAAATGCTGTCCAAATTGCAAACGTTCCGCTGAATAAAGACATAGAAATATAAGTCTGGCGAATGCAAGTGTCTAACCGCATTACAGATTAGTATACGGGGTGCCCGAGAAAAGTAGCACATCTTGCTTGTAAAACAGAGAAAAAGATAAAATTCATGGACATCAATTACACTTCGTTTCATCTAACAACGTTTGTAACGCCGCGAATTTGTACCAGGCGTTTTTAATCATATGAAAGTTAATACTAAATATTGCTATTATTTTATGCAACCAAAAATTATATTCGTATCTAATATATAGACTGCAGCGGATTTGATCTTTCTTTCAGTGGGAAATACCAAACTGTCATAGATTTACTAAGTAGTGCATTTCTTATGAAATACATGCTATGCGAACAAAACACTTAGATCATGGATGTATACAACTTCTACAGGTTCTTGCCGACCTACACCTCGAAAATGATGCATGTTTGTGCAATAGTTGCAACTTGCTTCGTACAGTTTCCAAGTAACACCTATATAGGAAACATCATTAAACACGCCCTGCCGGGGGAAGAGGTCATTATCAAATCCCTGGTCCGATTTTTGGTACATTTTCGAGCGTTCTTAAAATACTTTATCTCGTAATTAGCACGCGGCGAAGTGCTTGGGTATCCTATTGCTAAATACGAGTTTTTCTAGCATTTCCCAAAATCGATCCAAACAATTTTATTTTTTTCAGATTTGGAAACAGCGCCTCGTTAAGACGCGGTATTTTCTCTGGTCACTTAGTATATCTTTATTGACGTAGTCAATTGCATACCTTGCGCTGGATCACTCGCTTGCCGTTTCTTGTTTCTGGAGTCAGATATCAGGGCCATTTGGTGGGCTGAGGTCATCTGCGAACAAAACGATACTTGTAGAGTCTTATGTTATTAACCTTTTGACAGCGAGCACTAGTCTTTAGCATTTTACTCTGGTTAACGCCAGACGATTTTACTCGTCAACGGGGAAGACCTCGCTGACAATGGGATAAGCATGTTCAACTTAAACAATTTCCGTAACATAAATTTGTCGAGGATATGCAGCTATGCAGCTGTATAATTGTGGGTTTCTTTGCATGCACTCCCAATAGCTTAGTCACAAATTTTTGAATTTTTCACAAATTTTTGGCACATTTTTCGTATCCAGGTTCAAGTCATAGAATGACTGCATATAATTTGAAGAAGTATACTCGATTGAACTAATTCTGACATGATTTGCATGGTGAGTTCATTCCGACTGCTCAATATGAGGGGTCACGAGGTTAATGCATCCGTTAATAAGAATTTCATGCAAGTTTTTGGTAATTCCAGAATTGTAAAGTTCAAGTTAGGAGTTCAGTATAGACTCAAAAGCGCAAGAAACCCGATACATTGAATTGAATAGCTATATTGAATATACATTAACTTTTTAAAGTCAGACATGGTCTTTATAGAATTTACTCCGGCTACGCCAGACGATTTTACTCGTCAATGTCGACCTTCCTGACCTTAAAGTATTAAAAACTATCTGTTTAACCCTTTAAAGTCAGACACGATTTTTATAGATTTTACTCTGCAGCTAGCGTCAGACGATTTTACTCGTCAATGTGGACCCTCCTGACCTTAAAGAATTAAAAGCCAGAATTTAAGTGTAGTTGAATACGGCCTAACTTATATGAAGGCTTTACGTGATCTAGTTTCAATACAATTTTCATCATTCGTACTTGTTTGTGATTGGCTGAGAACGCTTGTATTAATCCTGAATACGTTTTACTAGGGGTATTTTAAAGGAAATAACACCAGATGTGGTATTATTTCCTTGATACGATACACCCGGGAAATCAACATAGCGGCTTCTTCACTACAATTTTCGACGAGTTTTGAAGGAAAACGTTCCATGAGAATCCACGAGTTTTCATGGAAATCTATCATAATCAACATAGACATTATTGAAGCAAGTAAACATAAACTTCTGTTGTATACACACCAGCTAGTTTGTCTTTTGCGCTGTTTTCTTAAATGTTGTTTTAAGAAACATGCATGAGTGATGAAAAGTGTATTAAAAATAACACTTGCTCTCGAGGAATTAATGAAAAAACGCGCTTGTGCTTCGCACTCGTGGTATTATGAATTATTTTGTGTAATTTCCTGTAAATATAGATCAAAACAATGTGCACTTTATCGGGGACCATCGATAGCCATGCAAACCATTCCTCTTATTCTCTTAATATTACCAGAAAAGATTTATGTTCGTTAGTGCGAAATTATATTTACTTTTGATTATATTTACCTTAATAAACCAGGTAGCTCTTATTAGAGGCACAGAATGTTCACAAACACTATTCAGTAGCTCTTCCTTTTTATTAAATATGGGTACCTAGGAGACAAAAGAAACACCTTAGCTAGTCTGGTACAATCTGGTTATATAATATAGGTCACACTGCACGAGGTGTTACTGGGTGGTTCAACAATTGGCAGAAACACAATTAATTAAAAGAAGGTATATACACACTATGATTTGTCGCTTCTCGTCAGGATAAATCGTTCTGTGGAAGTATCATCCTATTTACTTAACATTTATTTAACTGAATGCTCGCGTAACCAACTAACGGCAATGACAATCGCTTGTAGGAAGTGTATATTCTTGTCAAATTTAGATTTTTTACAAGGGATCTCACTATCGATTGTAAGAGAGAATTATGTGCATTTCTATTGTGTGGAATGTTTTTGGAAGCTAAGTGTATACCATGATGAATCACGATGGACTGTTACTGTATGCTTGGTCAAGCATAATACGAATCACAAATAACGTACCAGATATCAAGCATGATATCTTTTCTAGCTGGCAAAGGTTTGTCAATTATGAGGTTTTTCAGGCTTATAGCCGGTAGCATTCGTTGTTTAAAGTAAACTATATACAATAGTATAGTTAAAGCCCTTATAAGATTGCAGCCACTTCATGGACATAGACAAGAAATAGCTACTGTATGAATGGTGAAGCCTAAACTATACCTCGCCTCTGTCCCTGACGGATGCGAGTAATAAGTCATTTTAGACAAGACAGGTAAAGTGCATTTAAATAAAAAATTTTCACCAAAACGTGATTCCAAAATTTACCTCGAAGTAAACCTGCTGCTGCTTTTGCTTTAAGTTTATAAGATATATCAAGTACTTAGTAAGAACACTAAAATCACGGGAGTGCCCAACAACGTTAGCTAGGAAAACGACGTTCCCGTTCAATCATAAATGCGAAAGGGTCAATCTAAGCACGTAAAAAACTCGCAAGAAATACAGTGCACACTAAGACGTAAAGGGCAAAAAGCGTTCAGTAGAGCATATTGGAAACTACGGTATGAGTATATACTATGATATAAAGAAAGATCTCTACGAGCACGAACACAAAGAACGTTACAAGTATTTACTTTCAAGGACTGAATTTAAACATGGGACTGTTGGGACATACAGTAATATAAATGTAGGATATTTACCTTTTTACTTTCAAGTTGTGACAATGGTTTGCCATCAGCAAGTTCTTGAAGCCAGGAAGATACATGACTTTTGGTTTTAGAAGTGATCTATGAAATTCAAATTTCAATTATTATATAATGTTAAAGCCTTTATTATACCAGGTAACACATTGATTTATGCCTTACCATATCATTTAACAAAAAGTTATGCTAAACTTGATCTTACCACAACCCATGTTCTACTGCACTAGTAAGTAGACGAGTATAATAATACTGCCGGTCAGAACTTAAAAAACTAATTAATAATTCATAAGGAAATGGACCAATTGCGTTGACAATAATTTGTCTCATTAATTCTGTCATTATAACCGATAAAGCACTAAATTAATATTCTTTAAAGGAGCAATGATCCTACCGTCTGCGCATCATTTCTGCGCGTACTGTTCTACCTTCCAAATACATAAGAAACTGTCAGAAAATGTGTCATTGAGCCATGGTGATATTGGTATGTAAACCCCCGCCGAAGTTTTCAAGTTATGAAGTCAAATAAGTTTGACAGTCACATTATATAAGACGTGGATAAACCATCCATTACTCAATGATGCTGACACGACCACGTTATGAATTTTATGTCAGTTTATGATATACTTTGAAGTTAAAACATTATGTTCACAAAAGAAGTGCAGACGGTTGCAATGATTTTTTAGTGTATATAAAAACCTCTTTATAATTATTGTAAATGATTCCATCAAACAAGATAGAGAGTAACGTTAGAGTAACGTTAGTCCAATAAACATGCATGTTCTTAAACTTATCATTTCATGGCATTATTTTAAATAATCCACTGAAATTTTTCACAGTTCCATACAATGTTATATACCCATACTACATCCACAGTAAATCTATTCTATGGAATTATACGATCCATTATGATAATAAATCCATGGTAAACCCATGTCATGTAAATATACAATTAGCATGAAATTGTAAAACCCACTCTGACGCTATCGCGGAGGGTCTGCTACGCAGGCTAATACAATTTCCAATCAACGTCCATACTATTAAAAATTCCTGTGACCTGTTGGGCCCCCATCATTACTTCAATAATTTGTTTTCCAAGTTGCAAGTCTCTTGCAACAATTCTTCCTAATTAATATTTTACATATCAATCAATATTTATCAGGTCCATAGCCAAATTTTAGCAGGTTTTAACCTCATGCGACAAAACACTCTTGTATTTTTATTGGACTGCACACACAATACAGTTCAGTCTGTCTCAACATTTAAAGGGCATGTCCAGTCCGTTATGCACATGTACAGAGGAGTTCCCCGGGAATAAACATCATTCAAATTGATAGAATCTCACTAAGGATTTTCAAAAAATCATGAATCAGCAAAACCAGACCAAGGAAAGAGCATGACTATTTCAACGATTTTTATTGCAGGGTGGAATAAATCAACATAAATTACCAATGAAAACTATTCTTGCATGGTTTGGCAAAAAACACATTCAGAACTGGTACAGTATATCAATTGTACCATACAAGTTAAGGGTTGTTCTGCTTGTTTACGTTATACAGCCGAATAGGCTGCAAATGTTAGCCAGGTGGCCAGGTAGTTTTCACATTCAGCAAGGGTAGGCCACATAGCCTAGATAGATAAAAGTTGTTCACAAATTTTTGCTAGGCCAAATAGCATCCCTTACTTTCTATTTTGTATTTTTTTTTAACCTTGTCAACTATTTATAAAAGTGCCAGTTCTAATATGAATGCATTACGGTATTTTAAACAAACTGCTAGAGATTCAACATAGCCTACATAGATAAAAGTTGTGGCCACATAGCCTTGATAGATAAAAGTTGTGGCCACATAGCCTAGATAGCTAAAAGTTGAGGCCACATAGCCTACATAGATAGATAACAGTTGTTTGCAAATTTTTGCTAGGATAAATGGCATCCTTACTTTCTATTTTGTATTTTTTTAACCTTGTCAACATTATATTATATATTTATAAAAGTGTCTGTTCTAATATGAATGCAGTATTTTAAACACTGCTTGAGATTCAACTGTTATGGGTTAAATTATACTGGCCCTTTAACTATTAAAACATAAAAATTGGTAAATGAAACTTACTGGTAAAAAGAATTCCTTGTTTTGTGCATGCGGCTTCTTCTTGCTAACATCTTGGAAAGTATTACTTTTTTGCTTCTCAAGGAGGATAGAATTATATGCTGTGGCAAACTACAAATTTTAAAGAAAAATATTTTGAATGTTGGAAGCCAAATTAGTTACTGTCGCTACATGTCATGTCATACATACAAATATGTTTTAAATATTATTCAAACCCACATGGTTGACCATGGGATGGGGGCAAATGGGCCTCTGGAATGTATAATACACATAATATGTTGTGCACATATGTATAATGCATACATCCCAAAGTTATTAAATAAGTGATTTCAACATTCGGCCATATAAGAATTTATTTGAATACATTATGTCTAAAAGTGGCAAATGTGTATTAGTGTATGGGTTATTCAGCAAACAATTTTGTTTACTGTCCTGCATGAACCAGAAGCAGTTTGAAAATGCTGTACCGTGGTGTACAAAGTGGAAGATGGTCAAAAGTCGGTTCAAACAACAGTTTATATGTTTTGATTAAGATTTTCGCTATGATAACAATTCCACTGGCTTGTTTAATTGTCCAGTTTTAGTTAAAAGTGTAACAAATATGGGTGCCCTTGAACAGGAAGTTGATAGTGTTGAGATAGAACAACAGGAAATATACGAGTTTGCTTTATCTCAAGACTACCAACTCCATACATGTCTGAGGGCACTTTTTACCAATTGCTAATTAAAACCATTGCTAATAGACCTTACCAATTATTCCCATTTACCCCGCAGCCTTCTTTACATGTTTATTTTATTTGGTTTGAAAGGCATATGCAGGGTAATATTTTCACTTTTTATTATCCAGCTCAAACTTTATTGTAAACTAAAAATGTAACTTTAGTGAGCAAAAGAAGCATTTAAATACCAAACATGAAGATGGGCCATTGGATAAAAACTGAATAATCAGTAAGTTCGATTGAGTGGTGGAAGATATTGAACAATGAGCTATGGCAACACCACCAGCCAAAACTCTGTTCTACTGTAGAAATGCTTTGTTGACAATATCTTTTTAGTGGTATCCAAAAAGCTCATTGAAAGCTTGTTGAATCATTCTAACTCAAAAGAAACTTCTATGAAAGGGTTAAGATAAATATATTTTAGTTGTTTGGGATGAAAAATGTAAGTCTTCAGAAAATATTTACTGTGTAAGGGTGTCACTGTCTTTGGCCGACAGGAGTGCTACATTTTTGCCAGCTGTATTTTTATACGAAGACAATTACAAATCTGACCTGTACTATACCGTAATACAGCGTACAGTTATTAAATTTGAAATCAAATTAGAATGTTAGCCATGTGGAAAAATTGCATGATTGGGTACACTTTATGACTGTTTTAATTATTATTTGCAACTGAAATTTCAGTTACATTTGTGTTACAGCAGCTTGTACACTAGGATGTTGCAATTAATGATAATTATTAAAATGTATTATGTTATTATTTATATTTATATTTATATTTTACTATCTTACCTTTGAAATTGGAACTTGAAGTATGGATTCCTGAGCAGATGAATACTATAATACAAGTAATAATTTAGTATGAAATATAATACTCAACACGAATCGGAAACTTTCCGGACTGTCAACTTAATCCGGACTGCAAATATATCAAGATTAATATGTGTGAAATCA
>JAOTOK010032179.1:0-10801 GCA_025770025.1 Virgularia gustaviana
AATCAGTGTCTGACTGTGATGTCACAAGAAATACCCTTTGCTGTGATTAATATTGAGCTTTCTAAGCTTCCACAGTGGGGACAAAGTCAATCTGTGAAGCATATTGATATTGATAAACTGAAGTGTAAAGTCCAAACATATTATTATAGTTCAGCGGTGACAGTAAAATATAAGATACTTTCGAAAGCTAGCTGGGCTATACTCATTTTACAGTAAAAACATTGCATGCAGAGTTTGTTTGAAAATTGGACAGACAACACTCACACTGTGTTTGCAAATAGTAATACTCTCACTCTGGCTTCTTGCTTCAATACGATTCCTACGCGGCCCTGTCTTCTCTACCTTTTTCAACGGCTTCGTTCGTCGGAGCCCCCAACAGGTTACAGTCAGCGAGCAAAGGCCGTACGCCGAAGAATGTACGAATTTATCACATAAAACAGTGTCATGTTTAAAAAACAACGAAGATAATATAAGCTATGATAAATATAGAAAGTACTTTCAGTGTTACTTGCAGAATTAAATACATATAACTTACCATTTTTCTGAGTTTTTTCCTCTTCTTCAAACAACAAGAAGTAACATGGCCGTGCGAGCTTTTCATTTAGCCGCAAACTACGTCACAACGCTGCTGACGTCATACTTATTAAAAGGGCTATTGACCATGCATGAAACATGCATGTTATAAAAGCTACCTCCAATTTCAAATAGCATCATTCCTTTGCTTCAAACCACACAAGTGCTATCAAAGGTATTTTCAACCTATGTTGACAATGTTCCATGCATGCAGTGTCTTGTCTTCTCTTAATTAGCGCTATCTTTTTAACCCAAAACGCTACTTTTTCGTTACCCGTCCGAGAATCAGAAAATTCCACCAAGAGGTCGGCAATCCTTGAAGGAACGACAAGAAACGTCCTGTTGTTCGGAGAAACAGTGTTTAAATGCGTTTATTATAGTTTGTCTTAAACCCAAAACTATCACTATCTTTCCAGACAATTTGAACAACTCTTCAGCTAATAGACACGGGGTATATTCACTCGGTAACAACATCACGACATAAATGAATAAAAACCGGGCTGAGAATGATCTGAAATGATGACGTCACATCAGAATATTTGAGTGTCCTCGCAATACCATTCTGTTGTCTATCTTGTTTATTTGATTGCATCTTTATGGTTGTACATTACATAAATTTTATGACATTCAAATAGAAAGAGTTCAGAACTCTTTTAATCAGGAAAATACTGTTACTTGTTTTCAAGAAGACGTCTGGTGCAATAACACTCAGTTTTTGAAATATTGTCATCTGACGTCATTGTTTCAGATCAGCTGGGAATTAATGACAGAAGGAAATTGGCTTCATGTTTCTATTTTCCTACACATTTCTATTTTTGCTATGTTTTTGTACGTCTGATTCCTCGACAATTACTCAATGGCTGTGCGGCGACATTAATTTTATACTTCAGCTTTTACTCTGGCTAACGCCAGACGATTTCACTCGCCAACATGGAAGACCTCGAGGACAAAGGGTTGCTTTAGTTTTAAAATTATTACTCTAGCTGAAACCCTACGCTTGCTATGTTAGCCAGCATTGCCGAATTATTCAAATTAACGCCATCCTTCAATAAACGCCGCCCTCCAATAAACGCCACAGCAAAAAGCAAAAATGTCAACAAACGTCACCCTCAAGTGAACGTCGCACTGCCTCGTCCTTGCACGTTTACTCTTATTATTTGTAACAAAAGCATATCTGCAAAACAAAGCATATCTGCATTATTCTCCAACCAATTGTGGAAATTTACTTTTGTTAATTAATGTAATATTACTCAACTCGAAATTACTATTGTACTTCGTAGTTTTGCTGCTGTTTAGTCCTTTATTAATTCTTAGTTTTTAAATTACACACAAATTTTACAAGGCTTGTTATAAGTAAGTGTCGCGGTGTTTACCCGAATAGGTACGGTATCTCTATATCTTTTATCGACTAGTTTACCAGTTGTTTCGTTGTTGAATCTAGCAAGCACGTTGTGAGATCAAATCAGTTATTCTGGTTGTTGCATCACGTCATTGAGATTTTGTTGCTAATCCTGATGCTGAATTGGCCGTGTAGGAAACATACATGCTATTGGCTTCACGCTCGTATTTCCAACACTTTTTTTGGCTATGTTTGTGTATGTCACGATGCCTGGAGAATTACTCAATGGCTGTGGGGCGACCATTATACTTATATAATCATAGTTTTCAAACAAACTCTACCTGAGACTCCATTGAACAGCACATCTCTTTATCTTTTTATGTCATTATCGACTAGTTGACCAGTTGTTTCATTATTGAATCTAAAAAACACGTTGTGAGATAAAATCAGTTATTCTGGTTGTTGCATCACGTCATTGAGATATTGTTGCTAATCTTGATGCTGAATTGACCATGCATGAAACATGCATGCTATAAAAGCTACCTCCAACTTCAATTGCGCCATTCTTTGCTTCAAACCACACAAGCACTATAAAAGGTATTTTCAACCTATGTTGACAATGTTCAATGTAGTGTCTTGTCTTCTCTTAATTAGCGCTATCTTTTTAACCCAAAACGCGCCTACTTTTTCGTTACCCGTCCGAGAATCAGAAAATTCCACCAAGAGGTCGGCTATCGTTGAAGGAACGACAAGAAACGTCCTCACAGGCTACGTTTTTAATAAAGTCCTCTCAACGGTTTTAAGCTTGGACGCTCCAAAAGACAAAACTCCTGGTTGTACGATCAATCTAGTCAATAACATGGCTAGTCGGCGTTTGGTAACTCCCGTCATATACCTGAGCTCTGGCAAAATACAGGAGCCTCCTCCGCTTTATGTCGGAACGGAAAAGAAGTTGTCTATGTTCTTCACAGTCGGCGAAGCTTTCTTCACGTCTGAGTTTGTAGACGAGTCCTCTGGTGTCGTAGCGTATACAATAAGAGGGAAGAATGTGGCGACCGAGCGGATAGTCTACATCTTCTGGTTGATTTCTACTAAAATGTCACCATTTCCTGATGAGATGTACTTTAATATCCAAGTTGATGCTCTTCCATTAACCTTATCTCTACAAGATCTGGTAGGAAAATATGCCACCTTCAAAGCACAAAAGGAAAATTACAAGGCAATGGGAACTGGGATGATGCTTACAGTGAGCGACCCATCGCAACAACCGAACATGGTAGTGCGAGCACAGATGACAAACACAATTTATTCGAAAATGATCGTCTCTTTTGATGACTTAGTTAACCCTTTGAATGCTGTTAAACGCGCCACTGGAATGGAATTAACCGTCACTTCGTTGCTGACCACAGCCATCTCTGGCATCACGAACAAAATTATTCAAGTGCTGCGAGAAAAGCGTGTTGTAGTACTGGACATAAACAATGATGATTCTGATATGGTGCTTGAAAACCCGGTGTGGTTTCTGAGTGGTGTTTCAGTTGAGGATGGTATTCCATGGGTTATTGAACCACAGAAACAGGCTCAGGTATCACTCAGTGTGAAATTCGCTCAGGGGAAAACCTTAAAGGAGATGGCGGAAAATTCAGTTTTTCTACTTTCCTTTCAAATTCGGTCGTCAAGTGAAAGTTATTCAAACAATTTTATCAAGCGTATCGTGTTTGCTGTAAAGTGGCCAAAGTCGATATCTGGCGATGTCCCATTTATTCATTCGGTATTCATGATAAAGAACAAAGACCTGGCTCAGGTTCGCAACGAGCTGGAACGAGTCGGAACAGTGTTTCGTAGCGAGGCAACCGAAGCCGCAGCGCACGCAAAGTTAAGTACAAACCTGGGAAATACTCAATCCCCAAACCGGGTATTTTTACCATATGCAAAAACGGAAACGTTCCAGCGCTATTATTTATGGAAATACGAGATGACATCTCAAGTACCCTTGCCACAAGCCACATCGTTGACCAAACAAGGATCCACCGATGTAGAAATCCAGCTCCCTAGAGTAGGAGAAACCAATAGCAGAGAAAAAGGTGACCATATCTTGAAGTTTGGGACGATGATGGGAAGCAGAAAAGACGCCACCAGCCTCAAGGTATATTTTTCCAGCACAATAACTCAAACCAAACTGAGACCTGGCGTCAATCCGTCGGAGTACACAAAGGCTGAATTGTGAATGTATATCTGATAAGAACAACTGAATTGTTTTTAAAGGGTAATGGCAACAAAAATATTTATTACCTTAAAATGAAAGAGCTTGTTAAACTTATTAAAAAGTCCGCTTACTGTTTTCACAGATCTTTCTTCGTTGTTGAGATATAACACTTCAGAATTCTCTAAAAAAATGAAGTCGGCTCGCGTCCGTCATTTTGATTTTTACCGGATATGCAAGAGTCGGGTCATGCAAACTTCTATTGTAAGAATTACAGCATCAAAATAGGTGGCTGAAATATGATCATCTTATCACTTTACTGTTAGTAGTTTATGCAGTAACTGTGAAACAAACGCTCCTTTAATATCTGTTACACACGAAGAACTTTAACCATGTTTACCCCAGTCTTGACGTCATCAAATACAAAGTTAATGAGATTATAAAATTTTTCAAAATGGCGGACGCCGGCAGAATTTCCTAAATTTTGATCTGAAATATCTCGAAAACGAAGAAAGACTTGACAAAACGGCAAAGGAAGTTATTCAATGGTTTTAAGTCATCCTCAGTACAAAGAGTGTAAAACTGATCTATCTAATGTTACAACTTACATTATATAAAGTGAAATATGATACAAATAAAGGAAGGGTGAGTAAATGTGATTAATTATATTGCAATGTGGGATACGTGCTATTATTTTAATCTAAATATATTACAAATTATTTACAATGAATAAAGTTATATTAAGTTGAATGCAGTCGCCATTGTGGGCAACGTAATCTGCGAAAAATAGTTAATAAGGTAATTATTAACTTTAATACCAGATATTTATGAAACTTTTTGTTGCGTGCATGCGCGCCATAGTTGGAGATATGGCTGGATTTCTTAATTTCTTCGACGACGGCTAAAGCTTCGCGTTCAATCTGTACCCTAGATCTTTTACGTTGCTGGGATTAGGAAATTCTTATCAGAAACAAGATTGATCCCTTCCTGTGCAGTAGAAATCCTTGACACAGATCCTGTAGGCTCCTGGTGTGATCTTGTAGGATCTTACAGGATCCTATACTATCCTATAGGATCTTATAGGATCCTGTAAGATCGTGTTTAGGATCCTGTTAGTTTAGAATTTTGACATGATGCTAAATCAAACAAATTTGAAACATGATTTTATGGGATCCTGTCCAGGATCGTATAAGATCCTACAAGATCTTACATGCTAGAATCCCACAGGATTTCCACCGGAAACAATGTCCCCTCAATAAGTCACTTCAGATTCGGCAAAATGACATTTCGATGGTTTCAATTATTTGGTTTTGGCTTGATGAAAGCTATCAAAAAAATCGAGATGCAAGAGCTGTTCCTTGAATGTTTTAGAAAGAAACTATAATGTGGTCCATGTAAATGAGACAGATTTTTGCAAAACGTTTTCCAAAAGTCGTTGGAACGTCGACGGAGCATTACACAGACCGAATGGAGTAAAAAACAACTCCGAAAAACATCTTGTAAACTCAATATTCGAGTTAAATAAACAAGATAGACGTGTACGGTGATATTTCGACTTCATTTCAAAGTCATTGTCAAACCAATGAATATTTACATGCGTGCTACGAAGCTATATACACTGTGAAAAACAGGAAGTAAGCGTAGTGAGAATTTACAGAAAAAAAGCTAAGAAAAGTCTAAGATCATTTACATATAATTGTTTGGATTTAGATTTAAGGTGACTCCCTATTGTTACAGGAAAGTTGATGGCTGTAGGTTTCATTGACAGTATTCGGAAGTTAATTTCACAGCTGATCGTCAAAATAACATTTAACTGATTGCCAAGGATCTTAGGAATTAGAAACTGTGTTTTAATTACATTTTAATCGCGTTTATTTCTCCAATATGGCCGGTGACCTCAATTTTTTATTTTATTAAACGTTTTCTAATCATGTTTTAAATATTTAAGACAATTTTTTAAAAATTCTGTAGATGCAAATTTTTCCTATCTTTTAAAACATGTTTTTTGGAAACAAAAAAAATCAGTTCTACAGATTTTTTTAAAAATTGTTTTAAATATTTAAAACATGATGATAAAACGTTTAATGAAATAAAAAATGGGGGTCACCGGCCATATTGGAGAAATAAACGCGATTAAAGTGTAATTGGCGGCCATTTTGAAACGTCATTGTTACCATAGCAACGGTTGATGAACATAATTAAACCGCAGTTTTCAATTCCTAAGATGCTTGACAATTAGTTAAATGTTATTTTGACCATCAGCTCTGAAATCAATTTCCGAATACCGCCTATGAAACCTACAGCCAACAACTTTCCTGCAACTATAGGGAGCCACCTTAAGAGAGTATTTTAAGGATCGCAAAAAATTCGCATATTAGGTAATATTAATATGTCGTTCTCCATTTTATTGGCTCCTGTTTAGCACCAGTACTTGCCAACATAATCTTGACCGAGTTTGAATTTACAATAATATCATGGTTCACGATCGCGTGCGTGTGACGTCACGCAAGTCATCAAATTACAAAATGAAACTTGTAATTTTCCTTAAAATGCTCTCTTTTTCATTCATAGCTTTGGTCAGTACGTTGCAATGCAATAACTCGACTGTTTTATAGCAATTTTAAATTGTTTAAGCAAGTGGCATTAGCATTTACAATATTCAATTTTATAAATGACATCACGGAAGTTATCAGTTCCAGTGAACCACGAAAATATTGATTGTGCTGCCTTTAACACGTCAGAATTTCGGAGCCATTTGGCCAAATTTTATGAAAATTTTAGCGAAATTCATGAAAAAATCTTGGGTCTTCAATATATTTTTTGAATTTTGGAACAGTTATTAAGAACAAAGCAAATTTTTCCCTGTATAACTCAAATCACAATTACAGCTTGTAAATATTGTGCGCAGTCCGTTTAAAATTCGTTTCATAAGACTTGTCCCTCCCTGACTTAGAAAATGTGAGTTCGTAAGAAAATTATTTCAAATGATAAGATCACAACGAATCTACATAGCAAAAATTGCGATGCTCAGGGCTATTTTGCGAAAATGACAGCTAGTTATTCAAGTGTAAACTTTTTTTATACACCCTGTATTACAATCATTTGAGTCACGAAAATAAACCATTGTTTACATTATGACTCCGTTCTTAATAGATCAATCGTAAATGAGGTAAAAATTTTACCGCCAATCAAGCTGAACTTTACCTTCTTTAATCCAGTCTTTAGGAGGATCTTTCAATCCCTCACACATTGTGTACATTAAGATCACCTCCACATTGTATTGCCCAGGCTCCATAAGCAGCGCCATAGCTTCATAACTACCATCATTGTCATCAAATGCTGTGGCATGAACAGAAGATGGTCCTTTGAATATCACTTTCCAAAAATCTCCACCAAATCTCTTTTCGTCACCACTTTTTGTTCGAGTTCTTAAACGTAATGTAGAAAACTCTCCTGCTGGGCGAATTGTCATGAACTCAATGTAGCTTTCTTGTGATGAGGTTTTCATCTGAGATTCTTGAATTGCATTCCTCGGTTTTATATTCCCAATACAAGGGGACAGGGTTGCTCGCCAGTCTAGCCTGGCACTGTTCACAAGTTCCCACTGTCTTTTGAAAGCTGGTAGACTAGGCAGTTGAGGGAGCGCCATTGGGAGTGGCTTATATTGCATGTTTGGGGTATTATAGATGTATAACATGAAGGAAGAACATAGTAGCACTGTCAGCAAAGATAAGAAGAATATGAAGCAATGGTACGTAACACTGAAAGAACGTGCAGCCATCGATGTCCAGGTTTTGAGCAGCTTCATCAGTAAATAATTTTCAGAGAAAAGAAAGACGAACTATATGCAATTAAACTAGCCGTTTTATTGTAGATTTACGTTTTCCCATATAGAGCTAGATGGGAGAAAAAGAAAGACGTTAACCCTTTTGTTGCCAACTCCGTGGTAAATACCCTCCTTGATGTTGTTGATGATGAAGCTGCGATATCGAGATTCCACGTAGGGGCTTTTTTAACATATATTTTTTAACACGTGCGCTCCTATATTTTTTAACACCTCTCGGTGTTCGTACTTTTTCCGCTAGTAGTTAGGCCCTTTTTACCAAAGCCCCCCCCCTCCTCCCCCTCCACTCGAAATTCCTTAAAAAAGGCCCTGATCCCGCGAGCCAAAGTCAACAGCCGGACAAAAGATATGAATAATAGAAATGTATGTTCTTTTCGAAACCAATTGGCTTGTGAAATTTTGTGAAATGTGACATCAAAAACACCTCTGTATATATAGCTTATTGAATGGTTTGCCATGCAATACGGCCTGGTATTTCACGAGTTTGGTATATATAAATTTCCTATGTAAAAATGCGAGAAACGAGTAAAATGCCAGGCCGTATTACATGTCAAACCATTCAATGAGGAATTTATTATATGACACACAATTGCATTGCTTGTAATTTCGTCGTTGTTAAGTTTTTACGTTGTTGTTTCCGTTGTTGTGAGTAGTCGTTTTACTGTACCATTCTTGTTGCCTTCACTTCCGCAATGTATTTACAAATTTTCGCGACCGTTACGCAAAAAAAACTCAAAATGTTGAACTGTTCGTGTGAGCTGTTGTTTTTTATGAGATTTTTGAGCTCGCAATGTAAACCGGGATATTAGAGTGCAATACGGAGTGCAATACGGCTGGGTATTTGCACTCTATTATGCCCTTATAATTTATCGTGTAATGACGTAATTGTCATATAATAAAGTCATATAATAAAGAACTTTTTGACTAGTCGTGGAAAACGTTGGTTTATATCGCGACGACGGTCTTGCTGCAATGCGCACCACGTCAAGCAGGTTGGGAGACAAATTGTTAGGAAGCAGTTAATTGACACATTCAAGAAATTCGGGTTCAAGATCACACCCAAGACTAACCTGAAGAATTTCCTTGACGTAACATTTGACTTGACTGATGGAGCATACTAGACTATGCATAGTCTGTAGTCGCTTTGTTTTGGCTTGCGCGGATTTGACCCTAAGCTCAGAAGCTCTGTGCTCACGCGGCGTCATGCAACGCAAGAAGCGTCGGTGGCAGGAACATACAAAGCTCCCACAATCATAAAACAACCTCCACCATCCATCAACAAACGACTCAACAAACTATCATGCAACAAAACATCCTTTGAACCATCATCTCAACTGTACAATTGATAGTGAACAAGATAATGAAGATGACGTATTACCAAAGGAAGCCCAATAATTAGTATACATAGCCATTATTATATTGACCAATGCGTTGTAAATTCTAGAAAAATACTGTGTGAAAAATTCACCGTACGAAGCTCGCGAACATAGTACAAGTCGCAGCCATACTATTATTGGAAAGGACGGCAGTTTTACCGACAGATATGAGGCATCTGACAATGCCCACATCTTGAACAAAATTTCATAACAAAACGTAATGACAACGGAAAAAAAATACAAGCAATCGAAACGCTAGAAACCGAGAGCATTTTTAGAGCAAAAATAATTCGATAAACAAGTACTAACGTCGAGAAAATAAACACAATATTCAATGTATTTTCCGAAATATGTCGTGGGACGATGCGGAGTGGATTATACGGTTCATACGGCGAATTTGATTGGTCGGAAAAGAAAACAAACTCGCTGCATTGCGTTTCCGACCAATCAAATTCGTCGTATGAACCGTATGATCAACCCCGCATCGTCCCACGACATATTACGGAAAATACATTGAATATTTTGTTTATTTTCTCGACGTTAGTGCTTGTTTATCGAATTATTTTTGATGTAAAAATGCTCTCGGTGTTCTAACGTTTCGATTGCTGGTATTTGTTTTGCCGTTGTCATAACGTTTTGTTATGAAATTGTGGGCATTGTCAGTGTTGATGCCTTATTTGTGTCGGTAAAGTTGCCATCCTTTCCAATAATATAACATAATATACGTGTATGGCTACGACTTGTACTGTGTTCGCGAGCTTCGCACGGTGTTATTCAGCAACAACTGCCACACAATTACAATTCACAAAGGATTTTTATTGAATTTACAACGCATTGGTCAATATAATGGCTATGTATACTCAGTACTCATTACAGAATCCTAGTCTAGCAACTTATGGAAATTTGCAGATACACCTCCGTTTCTGAAGTTGTTCCAAAAGGTGGTGACACAACTTTGCCAGAGAAAATTGAAGAGGTAAATAAATGGTCGAATGAAAATAAATTCCAGCTAAATCCTGGTAAATCAAAGAGCTGAGAATTAACTTTACTAATCATCCTTCCACGGAAACACCCCTGGATATTAACGGATCATCGGTTGAAATTGTTAAATCCGCAAAGGTCATTGGCGTCACTATTTCTGACAACTTGAAATGGAACGAACACGTGAGGAATATAGTGAGAAAGGCCTCAAAGAGACTCTATTTATTAAAGCAATTAAAACGTGCCGGAGTGGAAACCAGCTCAATATAATAAGTTTTACTCCGCGTGTATTAGATCTGTAGTCGAATACGCTTGTGAAGTTTTCCATTCCAGCTTACCCAACCATCTCTCTATGGAAATTGAAAGTGTCCAAAAACGAGCCTTGCGGATCATTCATCCAGATTTCAGTTATTCCCAGGCACTACAACAGTCCGAGATGGATACACTGCACGATCGAAGAGAAAAGTTGTGTATAAAACTATTCT
>JAOTOK010032190.1:0-22110 GCA_025770025.1 Virgularia gustaviana
TTGGTATATTCTTATGTATGGTTTTTAATGTTACTAAGAAGCAAGCGAGGGGTGTTGCATAAATGTATATACTAGTTTAAATAACTTAATAGTAATCCTTTAAGTCTTACCACAAACACTACCGACTACTTGATGACTTGTTGGACACCTGTTCGAATGTGGAGTTTTGTTGCCTATGTCAGAAGTAATAAAAGAAAGGTAATACAGTGAGGTTTAAATAATGACTTTTCAATAATGAAAAGGAATGCCAAGCCCCCCCCCCCTTTCAGAAAGAGTTAATCGGGAATTTGGGATGCAAATTGTATAGTTCGCATGTTCAAGAAATTACCAATCAATCACATCATTGATCATTCTGCTTAACACTGTGTAACAAGACAACAAAAAACGAAAATGGTCTATATATTGTGTTGTTAGGGCTACAGTAGGTAGCTATAAAAACTATTAATACGGAGAACAAACGAATTCAGAAGAGCACACCCGAGTCATAAGGGGGTATTATGTAGTGAATATAGGAGTACATATTAAGTAAGTAGTAGAAATGCTAAAAGAATCAGTAGCAGGACTCCTTAAATAAACACAGGACACCCACCTTGACATTGAGGAAATGTCTGTATGGGGACAAACTTCCCGATCGTATTTGCTCGGACCCACTGTCCTTTGTGACAGCGGACGTTAAGGAACTCCTCGATGGCGACACTGTAACCTTTCCGGCAGGTTACGTCACATGTGATAGAGTTGTGAATTAATGAACAGGAAATAGAGCTGGATTCTCCAAAACCTGGTTTCACTGAAGCTTCACAATCTTGTAGAAAAAGAATGGATATTCGGATTATTGCTATGTCTGTTTTTGTTTACACGACAATACAAATTAGTTATGCAAGTTGCAGATTGCAAGTTTGTGCACCTTCGTCATCACGTTCCCAATGTATATTTACGCAAACAACCAATATAAGTAACCGACCTTGGTCACTCACCAGTAAGATTGAAAAATAGCCACGTTCGACGTCGCCATTGGCTGACTGCGGCTAAATACAATAGACACGTGATGACGAAGGCGCACAGCACTTGCATAAACCTAACTCAACATAGATAATAAGCTCTATTGAAAAATTATAAAGATTCCAGACCATCTACTCTATTGACTATGGTATAACAGAGAAACACAAACCAATGTATAAACACATACAGGACTAATGGCGTGACTGCAATCCTACCAGTGTTTTTATTCTCATCAGTTATTTTTTGTATTGTATCCATGTATTGTATAAAAGTACACATACCGCAACGCCTTGGTGCAATAACAGAGATAGTTTTTCTTTCCTTGCACGCATGTCGACGTAGAGCACATTCACTGGAATACGTCCTTCCGTCAGAACCGCATACAGGTTTGTTTGCAGTGCACTGCGTATTACAAACACATTGGTAACTTTTCTCGTCTTTTATATTGCACGCTGCTCCAAATTCACAAGTCACTGCAGAACACACATCTGAGAAAAAAGATAATGCAACTTTTTTCTAAACAAACTGAGCATAAATGGTAATAAAATACGGTAATTTGTTGTATAGTAGACCGCGAGATGATAGAAAATACACAGGAACGAAACTTGATGGGGGTAGGGGGGTAGGGGTAGGTGTGACACCACAAAAGGCAGGGCAACTGAGGATCTTGGATCGGAGGGCAATAAATAATAATAATAAATATTCCCGCTGTTATAGCTACCAGGCAGGCAGGGCATCAATGGTTTAATTTTGACAGAGTGATTTTGAGGGGCACCCCCCGAAAAAAAAGAAAAGAGCTAGTTTCGTCCCTGAAAATACACAGTGACCTTTTTCATATCTTCACTAGTGAACATATTTCCCATATCTTTACTAGCTGATTTTCCCGCCAATGTTTGAGATTATCAACATCGTAACTGGTGATCCTCTTATAACTTATAACTTACTTATAACTTCAATTTCAAAAGAGCAAGTAGTTGAAAGACCAGCAGTATCAGTGGCTTTATACATAACTATTGTTGTTCCAACATAGAATTTTGATCCTGGTCGTGCACTTGGTTTAGTTATGGTAGGCGGTGTACCAGAATTATCTGTGGCTGTTGGTTCCGTCCATGAGACAAAAGCACCATCGTTGGTATCAACATACTTCACAATGTTGTTTGGACACGTGTTACCAAAACTAGGTGGTTCATTGTCTACAGTGAGAGTTAATGAAAAAAATTTACAAGCCAAAATGTCAAATTTGGAATCGTCTTTGCATGGTTATTTGTGGTTCACTGCAGCAAAAGAAATGCAGGAAAAGCCGCCTGGTTTATTGAAGGCTCAAAAACCTCATTTTGGACCACATCTGCCTTTAACCCAATTATCTATCCGTCTGTCAATCCGCAACCGCTTTTTACCCTAACCCGCGATTATCCTTCATTTTCTCCCTATACACAAGAATTCACTAACCTTTGATTTCAACAAAAAACTGACATGTGGATGTGAGACCATCACCATCGGTGGCTGTATATACAAATTTTGTTGTTCCGATATTCAACTTTACCGGGGGGGTTACGGATGGATTTACAGTAACTGTCAAACTATGACCCTCATGATCCGTAGCGCTTGGCACCGGCCAAGTCACGTATTTAGTCGCGACACCAGGGTCTGTTCCCTTTCTTATATTCATTGGACAACTTGAAAAACGAGGATGATCTCTTTCTATAAAGCAAATTAATAAGTAATGCTTGAAAAGTGGCTCCTTGAAAAATTGAATAATGTACAGATATTTGTGGAGGTGTTTATAAAATTGAACACAACTGATAAGTATATCAATATCTTAAATATATACAAAAATACCGTTTTACAGAGGTTTGTGTATGTTTTATTACATAGAATACAGGTTTTAGAAAGATTATCTTAATGATCTATTTGACCATCTCTATTGACAGAGATTATATAATTCTTTTTTTTTAAAAGTTTAGCTTCAACATACATTTCTTATATTTAGTAATTTACACAGAAAACAACATATTTCATATACATTTTTGTGAAAAAAGTATCTGCGATTAATTTTGTAGAGATTCCCAAACGTATGAAAATGTACCATTTTGCAGAGATTGGAATAATGATGCAATTAAAAAACTGATATTTCAGAATGGGTTTTATGTCAAGTCTAATGGTCAATCAATTGTTCAATTTTTCTAGCACATTATCGTGGCGTATTTAACCGTATAATTTAATTTCCCTATTGAAATGACCTTCTTATCAACTTACGGCAAGCCCCAGCACTGGCGATAGAGATGGTTCTTTTTTCATTACACTGCGTTTTGCGAAGCCTACATTGATTTGAATACGTTTTCCCATCAGACCCACATACTGGCGAATATTCGTCCGTATCACACGTCATGGCGCAAACACAGTGATGACTGCTTACATCTTTTAATTGGCATTCTGCTCCAAAACTACAACTTACGGCCGAACAAACATCTACAAAGAGAAAGAACTTTTATTAAAACCTATTGAATCCAATTATCATCAAATGCATAGAATTGGTTCGCAATTGTTAGGTTTTGATATTATTTAGTTTTATATATCTACGGTAAAATTGAGTATATTGGCAAAAGAGCGGTTGAAATATAACTAAATATCAGTGGATAAACATCTATTTAGTAACTTACTTATTACGTGAACTGTAAAAGAGCAAGTAGTTGACAGACCAACAGCATCAGTGGCTTTATAGACGAGCGTTCTTCTTTCAACAGAGAATTTTGATCCTGGTCGTGCACTTGGTTTGGTTATGGTAGGTAATACACCAGAATTATCTGTGGCTGTTGGTTCCGTCCATGAGACTAAAGCACCATCGTTGGTATCAACATACTTCACAATGTTGTTTGGGCACGTGTTACCAAAACTAGGAGGTTCTTCGTCTATAATAAAATTAAACCGTTGTGAACATTGATTGGGTTAAATACTTTTATTAAATGTAATATAGAATGAGAAACGTCAATTAAAGCATTACGTTAAGAATATAATATTATAGGGGAACCAACCTTTGACTTCAACCAAGACTTCACACTCAGATGTCAGACCTTTTGCATCTGTAGCGGAATATACAATCTTAGTTGTTCCGATATTCATCTTCGCTGGAGGTGTAACTGAAGGATTCACAGTAACTATCAAACCACGTCCTTCGTGATCTGTAGCTGTTGGCACAGTCCAGTCCACGTATTTAAAGGCGACACCAGGGTCCGTACTGACACTTATATTTTGTGGGCACGTCAGTGAAAAACGAGGATTGTCTCTTTCTGTAACAAAATCAAAACCCCAAAATGAATGCGACGCCTAAATAACCTAGTTAACCTAGGAAAATTATTTACAAGTTTCCCAGAACAACTGGCTGGGATTTAATTTACATAGTGAACTAAAGCAACCACGACGGCAAGTCTGATGGACCAAAATTGGAGGGTCACATGGTACATTTGCCAAATGAACACTGTTTAAATATAACTGGTTAATTATTAACCTTTAGGGGTGCAACAGGGTCTTTATAGATTTTACTCTGGCTATAGCGCCAGACGATTTTACTCATCAATGTGGACCACCTCCTGGACCCTTAAGTGTTAAAAACTATCTGTGTAACCCTTCGTGGTCCAACAGGGTCTTTATAGATTTTACTCTGGCTAACGCTAGGCGATTTAACTCGTCAATGTGGACCCTCCTGGACCCTAAAGGGTTAATATTAATATTTAGAAAAGTTTTCCATTCTCAGCTTTAGCTAGTGTAAAGTCAATTTCAGCCTCTCACTGTATGGTCGTTTAAGGGTTTATTTTGACATTTCGAACTGAAATATACAATGACCCTAAAACTGTATGGAGCCACCTTGAGATATCTGTTACATTAAATGCATTAGAGAGCAAAAGACCAGTCATATCACTACTTACTGCAAACTCCTGTTCTGGCGACAGAGATACTCCTCTTTTCATTACATTGTGTTGCACGTAGATTACATTCGTTTGAATATGTCTTCCCATCCGAGCCACACACTGGTTCGTACTGTGCAGTACAAACAATATCACAAATGCATTGGTGATCTTTAAGACCTTTTAACTGACATTCTGCTCCAAAGCTACAGGTTACGGAGGCGCAAACATCTAAAAAGTATCAAGGAATATTCCTTAATATTAATAATTCGCATTAATATTAGTTCCAAAATGGTTTTCCTAAATGTATAACTGACTGTGCGCGCTTTGACTTATCGCAGTACCAGCCTCTGTGGGAATCCGGAATGCAAACCCCAAGTTTGAAATCCGAAGCAAGCAAATTGGGGAAAAAAAACAGAATTTGGAAATCCACGGATCAAAATCCGGAATGGGAACTGTAATTCAAATCTCAGAATCCAGAATAGAAGTCTAAATCAGCTACAGGTCAGAATCCGGAATGGGAACCGTAATTCATAGGTCAGAATCAGATAAGGAACCCCTTATCTACAGATCAGAATCCGGAATGGGAACCGTAATTCACAGGTCAGAATTCGATAAGGAACCTCTTATCTACAGATCAGAATCCGGAATGGGAACCGTAATCGACAGCTTAGAATCTGGAAAAGACAGAATCGGGAATGCATACGAAAAACGTATTAACAATCAACTATGTCAGCTATTTGGTCACAAAAAACATTTCCTCAAGGAACGGTCTTATAACAGTCAGATAAAATAAAAAAAATACCTTACTCCTACTATGAAAGGAAAATATAAAACGCACTTGTTAGTACTCTGGACTAATGTTGACTAGCTGTTGTGTGCATGCCCACGTTCTGCACGTAACGTATGTGATACCGTAATTTTTTCTGTGTAAATAATATTATTATGAGTCACAACCAGCTGATTTTGGCTGGCTTTAGGTGCGTTCCGTATTACGATCTTTAAATCCCGTACTGCCATTCTTTGCACTTAGTGTTTCTAGCTTTGGATTTGGATTCTAAGAAAGCATTTTTTACCGGATTCCGGAGCTTTGTAAAGGGAAGTTGGTGGTGTGCTGTACTGATCATGAATATATTTCAGTAACTTTCTTTTCTCTTCTGCCAATAATCTCGCGCTAGGTTTATTTCAAAATTCTAAATCCAAGTACATAATTACTACCTACCCAGGGAACCTTAACTTTCTTAACCCTTTCATTCCCAATGTTGCCGTTCTTATGTATTTTACTCTGTCTAACGCCATGTCAGACAACTTTACTTGTCAAGGGTAGAAATCCCAGAGTTGCTACGTTTCACGGTTTCTTCGAACAACAAAATCCGACGTTTTTTAAATATATTCATATATTACTTACTTATAACTTCAACTTGAAAAGAGCAAGTGGCTGAAAGACCAACAGAATCAATGGCTTTATACATAACTTCTGTTGTTCCAACAGAGAATTTTGATCCTGGTCGTGCACTTGGTTTAGTTATGGTAGGTGAAGCACCAGAATTATCTGTGGCTGTTGGTTCCGTCCATGAGACCAACACACCATCATTGGTATCAACATACTTGGTAATTTTGTTTGGACACGTATTTCCAAAACTAGGAGGCTCTTCGTCTATAATAAAATTAAACCCTTGTGAACATTGATTAAAATATGATTACTACGGTGACCAAGAAATTTAAATGTAATTTAGAGGGTTAAACTTATAGATAATAAGCCCTTAATCACAGAGCGAATAAAAACCGAAATGAGGTAGTGGTTATTTGGTACAAATTTTCATAATTGTTGGGTAATGATTCAAACTATTAAAATGATGAGTGATGAGTTTGTCTGGATCGTTGTTCCTGGCGGAACGCGGCTGTTTGGCAAACCTGCTGGGAGACGTCAACCAGTTTCACCGATGTCAATTTTTTTGGACTTTTTGAGCAAGTGATACAAAACATGATGTTGCCGTCGATGTGCATGAAAACTTCTCTCTGGTTGTGTAATCAGGCTTGGGCCAGATATACGGTTGGTGCATGGGGTTGAGATAGACACAAGGGGTTGTGTAGCACCGTGAGCGACCACACGAGAATGTCCCCACCGGGCTTGTGAAAAGCCTTTGGGAGCACTTTGCGCCACCTCCAGGTTTAAGATTGCTTGCTGAAAATGGCAGGTGTCTCTGAGGATTATTTGTGTTGTATAATATCCACTACAATTACCCAGCGACATGATCATTCAAAACAAGCGGATATTGACCGTGACGTATCTAAAGCTTCAAAACATCTCATAATATAAAGAGACGGAACCAACCTTGAGCAACTAACCTAAGATTTGGATCAAAAACTGACATGTAGATGTCAGTCCTTTGTCATCTGTTGCTGTATATACAATCGTTGTCACACCAATACTCATTCTCGCCGGAGGTGTTACTGATGGGTTCACAGTAACCGTCAAACTATGACCTTCGTGATCTGTAGCTGTTGGCACGTGCCAGGTCACGTACTTCGTTGCGACACCAGGGTCTGCACTCACATTTATATTTTTCGGACAAAGTGAAAAAACAGGATTATCTCTTCCTGAAACAAAGTCAGTTAAGGACAATAAGTTTTAATAACTCGATAACAGTATTTTTCCAATTCAGCTAAATTCAGAACAATCATGAGAAACACTGAGTCCTGAGAACTATTTGCCCAGTAGGTCCATGGATTCCTTCAATGTCAATGTCAGCTTTGCTCCAACATTTTACCCGCGCCCCAAATTATATAGGGATCTTAAAAATATACAGTGTTTTTTGTAGATCTATATTTTATAATGACATAAAAGATGTCAGGCATGTACGTCATGCAGCTTCATGATTTGGTCCGGGGACAAACAACTATAGAACCAGGAAAGATGCTCTTTTTGAAATTGGCGGCTAATTAGCCTTTCTCATGAATATTAGGATACTTTTATTTTTCCCAAACGAGAATGAAGAATTACGATAATATAGAAAGTAATTCTCCAGAATAAACAAGCCATTTACATTTAAATTCACTTTTACATTTTAATAAGTCACCTTTATGTGGTCTAACTGTAGCAAGTTTAGAAAAAGTATTCAGAAAATGGCAGCCGTATTCGTCATCGCGAGAGATGCAAATTTAGAAATTAAACTCGTTGCTTCTTCCCCTCGTGGAACTGCGCTGTCCGCTATTTGCTAGCCTCAGCCACGATAAAACGTTTTACTTACTGCAAGCTCCTATACTAGCGACAGAGATGTTCCTCTTCTCCATGCATTGCGTTGCACGTAGATTACATTCGTTTGAATACGTCTTCCCATCCGAGCCACACACTGGTTCGTACTGTGCAATACAAACGGTATCACAAACGCATTGGTAATCTTTGAGACCTTTTAACTGGCATTCTGCTCCAAAAGGACACCTTACAGAGGTACAAACATCTACGAAAACAGAGTTAATATTGGTCTTATTTGATACTATTCTCTTAGCTTTGAATTTTTATCTAGACTTTCCTTTTAAAACTCTTAAGTTTTTAGCAAGGATCACAAGTTTATTGAACAGCTAACGACTTAAAATCAGCAACCAGATTGCCTTATGTCAAGGAATCCAGTCCAACCTACTGTGGATTCTGGATTTGACCCGTGATTTTGATCCGACAACGGATTCAAATTGATGCGTTCCGTGTTCCGGACATGGGACTGTAAAACCCTCCACTTTGATTTCGGATTCCAACCATTAAATTCCGTATTCAGATTGTTTTGTAGAGGTAAACTTCTGTACTTCAGAGGTGTGCTGTACTGAATATACTTTACTAAGTAATTAGGGTGCCTTGATTTCCTGAGCACTAACAATGTTTGACTACATTCTTTCCTGTTTTCCTTGACTACGAACCTGGTGTTCCTACGTTTACTTACTTATTACGTGAACTGTAAAAGAGCAAGTAGTTGAAAGACCAACAGAATCAGTGGCTTTATAGACAAGTGTTGTTGTTCCAACAGAGAATTTTGATCCTGGTCGTGCATTTGGTTTAGTTATGGTAGGTGAGGCACCAGAATTATCTGTAGCTGTTGGTTCCGTCCATGAGACAAGAGCACCATCGTTGGTATCAACATACTTTATGATGTTGTTTGGACACGTGTTACCAAAACTAGGAGGTTCTTCGTCTATAAATTACAGATTAAGTATTGAATCTTTTGAAGCACTAATAATTCTGTATGACGTATGAAAGTTAATAATACAAAATCTAAATTCTAACCTTTGATTTCAATGACGAATTGACATGTGGATGTTTGGCCTTCATCATCAGTAGCTGTGTACACGATCCTTACTGAACCAATACTTAACTTCACTGGTGGCAGAACGTTAGGATGTACTGTTACTGGTACATAATAACCTTCTTGATCAGTGGCTGTTGGAACTGTCCATCTCACGTACTTGGTGGCGACACCAGGATCTGTACTGATACTGACATTTTCCGGGCATTGTGAAAAATGAGGATCATCTCTCTCTAAAATATAGTTCATGATCTATTATGCCACAGGAGGAGTGTTTGCTCTTCTAGCGAAATTCTGAATCCCCTGAAATTTACCGATTTTGGCAATATTTTGTTTTGTCGCGTTTATTTAGTTAAAATATTTAAAATACCTTTGCCTTGATTCATGAATTAAAATGGCAAACTATCTCTTCTGGGGTTCAACAGCACCCCCTATACCTGACTAATTTTGGTGTGCGTAACATGACAGAGTTAAACTAGGCTATAATAAAGTTGATACAGGTGATGGTCACAATTCTCAGTGTATAGTGCATCCCATTTATCAAGTACTCCAAGTTAAAAATGCACTTTTCTTACAATATTATGTTGTGTACTGTCATAAGATTATTTTAACCCTTTCATGCATGTTGTTACCATCCAGCAACTTTATATATTTTACTCTGTCTAACACCAGACGATTTTACTCGTCAAGGAAAGCTCCCAGAAACTCATAGTCATACAGAAAAGGGTTAAAGATTTTGATGCACCAATAAAGAATCTACTGTTTTATTTGTACTTCAAAAGGCTTTTCGATACTAGGACAACTATATTTACACTTTTAATTATTCAGAAAATCTTGTCCTGCTAATTATGCATGTGGTAGCCATATATATATAGTAGAAACAGATCTATTACTTACCAACACACGTGGGAGGAACATCACTCCAGCCGTGATCAAAACAGTACAATATACCATATCCTTTCAAAGCGTATCCTTTACTGCACTTTATTGTGCAATTTGAACCTACTGTGACAGCGCCAGATTCGCAACTTGATCGGCCGTTGGTTGGAGATGCAATTGGATTACATAAACCTGGAAAAGGACGGAATTCAAAGACTGGCCTAAGACATCGGTTGAAAAAGATGTCGCACCTCTTCGGGAGTCTAATCGTTTGGTCTGCGCACATTAGCTAACAAAAAGCATAAACCTGCCGCGTATATAATAAACAATTATTTGACGAGGTGGAGCAAAATGTTGTGATTTACCAGTGGCGAGCAGGTCAATTTTTTGCCGATACCGAAGGCAGAGGCAAAAAATTGATTTGCGAACCAAGTGATAAATCACGATATTTTTCGGTAGCCGAGTCCAATAATTGTTTTATCATTCACTTTATTATTTGTGAACTTATTTTAATAGCGCCGCTAGGGAACCACGTTTTTCAAAGGCAAAGAACGTTATTCAACGACTCCAGTAAGCTCGCTTCGAACAGCGACTCCCCACCCGACCACCCTGCCTGATTTTTTATTTTACTTCCCAGAATCTGGGCGACACGTGACCAAACAATACCAGAGTCTTTTCGAAGCGGGAGAGTAGCGGGAGCGGAGCTGGGTACGACGTTGCATTCGGGAGAGGTCTAATCTTTGTGTAACATGGCTCGACACGAGTTTTCGTATTTAACATAATTTTTATTTGTGGCAGCATATCGAACTTTAAAATAGTAAATCAGTAAAATGCTTTCAGTAAAACTATCCATACCTGGCGTTGTCACGACTTGAGTGGTGGTTGTCGTTGGTGTTGGTGTTGTTGTTGTTGGTGGTGTTGTTGTTGATGCTGTTGGCGAACTTTGGACACACGATCTTCTGGTTTTGTCATAAACATAACCCGCTTTGCACCTGCATTTATAACCACCGGGTATGGACAAGCAGAGGGTCTGACAATGCCCATTATCTGTCCGACATGGATGGGTTGCTGTAAATTAAATTATAGAGAAAAGGATAATAATCTTCATATGTTCGCAACTGTAGTCGATACAAGTTCAGTCTCGAGTCCGTGTTCTTTGTTTGCCAGAGCAAGAGTAATGAGTCTTGCTCCTGCAGTGTTCGTGAAACAATGAAATACGGCATGCTTCGCTACGATTCGGCTAAAGTAGAGATCGACCTCACACCTGATCCAAAGTCACGTCGTCAGTTCTGTTCAACCGGCCATAATATGAATATTGACCAATAGTAATCAAATCATGGGCGTACGGGCCGGGGGCACGGGGGAGCACGTGCCAAAGATTTTACGATAATCCGGATTTCGGGCATTTTTCTGGAGAACTGATTTACTATTCGAGCAAAAATAGAAAATTACAAAAATAGTACATAACTTTGAAAACATGTAAAATGTGAATTTTGGTAAATCGGGCTAAAAGATGGTGTGCCCCCCCCCCCAAAAAAAAGAGGCCCGTACGCCCATGAGTCAAATTAATGAATCATGGTCGATCCTCAGGGATAAGTTCTTCTTATTTCCCTCTGGGTAAAACTTTCATCACAAAATTGTGAGGTGTACTTGTAATTCCATTGAATTTGTGGTGCATTATTTGTTATTATTATCACTCAAATTGTACTTAGGAAAAAATATGCAAAAGACTGAAGAACTGACTCACCAACGAAAGTAGCTGTTGTGCACCTGTTCCCACAACATTTCTCAACTCCAGGACAATTGTCGTCTTTAGTACATGACTGAAGTGATCCTTTCGTAGCTTGATAAGGACAACGACCCAGTCGTACAGCTAGAGTTAATTGCCGAGTTAATTAAGTATGAAATCAAATTTCCGATTTGTTTTTTTGCGTATTTTGATAGTATTTAATGTCATGAATACCATGGCTATATTTATTTTTGCTAAATATAAATGTTAACTGTGCACAATTTTAACATTTGGGAGATACGGAATACAGAACGGGAGATAAAGCTGCGGATGAAAAACACGATGAAACAATAAAAAACCAAGCCAATGAGTTATGTGTTGTTCATTAATTTGGTGGGTTTTTCTTTGTGGTTTTATCCCCAGTCATTTCGGACAACTTTTTTATCTCCCGTCCACATTTTCAAACGTTGAAATAGTGCACTTAAAAGTATATTTAACAAAAATAAATATACCATTATGGTAGTCATAGCATTGAATAATATTAAAACACGTATTAAAAACAACCGACATTACCGATTATTCCCGTTTACCCCATAGCCTCGTTTCCATATTTATTTTATTTACTTTAAAAAAGTGTACGTAAAATAATATTTTCACGTTTTTTGAACAAATCTGATTGTTATTGAGCTCAAAGTTAATTAGAAACAATAATTGTAACCTTATTGAGCACAAAATGGAAATATGGCTGCTCAATGTCAAAACGAAGCTATGGCTGAAAACTGAATAATCGGTAAGCTCTAATGCAAAAACACGTTTTAATTCATATATAGCAGTATGACCTGCATCTAGCAGACGGGACTAGTATTAATTCAAAACAAATTCTTTGGACTTACACTGAACACACTCCCTGACTTTAAAGTGAGTAACTTTATACCACTTGCAACCCCTTTTATAAGTTTTCCGAACGGCACACTCCATCCAGTCTCCACAGGGACATCGGTAGTTAAATCCTTCAAGGTAACTGCAGTACAAGTCGCGTTTTGTTCCAACTCTCACAGATGTATAGCCAGATGGACAATCAGGTGGATTTTGACTAAATCTCGGAGTATATAGGAATCCATAACAAGTAAATTGGGATCCACGGTGCTGTCCACGGATATCAGGGAAGAAAAATGTGTACCTTATTCGTTGTCCTGAATTAAAACAGCAAATTAGTTATACTGATGTTTTGTTCCAGCTGAATTCACTGACTGTGAGGAAACATGTCGTCCTCGGTAAGGATGAGGTCTGGGGAACATGAGAAAACAATAACGATACGACAGGCAACTCGCACAACCTTATACTTGTCGCATTATTGAACATATCCAAGTTATTTTCGACATTGTATGGGAAGCATTAATAACAGGAAGCGTTCCAACACTTATGCTTTCAGGGGCCAGAACCAAACGAGTAAGACGGCCATCCCGTTGTTGTTGTTGCGCCCCTGTCTGTTTTTACATTTTCCAGAGCTTATGAAACCCATACCTACCTTGCTGAGGTTGAATGTTGTATGCGTTTACATGCATTGGTTTATCAAGATCATTAGCAAGCAAGGCTACATTAGCACCAGTTGTACTATTCGCTGTATATAAAGACTTTGTTCCCCATTCAGTCCACAGTAAAGATTTGCCTTTTGCATTCCTAAGTAGCGTCAGTCCATAGGGATGTGATGGATATTTTCTTCTTCTAGACCAAAACACTGTATGTAACAAATAAAAGGCATAGTTCATGGTATGCTCGGAGGTGTCAACGAGGTTGGAAGAAGGGTGCATGAACAAAAAAACAGTGGGAGTTAGGAAGGGTAGGGGTGAGTGTAAATCTGAAAAGAAAGCAGGAAGTGATAGAAATGACAAACGAACAAAACTTACAGAGTGCAATCTTTCTTCTTATAATGACGTCTCGTTCGCCGCTTGTTAAATTCATTCCTTCTATAGTGTGTAATGTAGTATCTGTCCAATACAACATGTTTTCGTCGTGATCAATTGTTACAGCGTTAGGGCAAGCAACTGAAGTATGAACCAACTGTTCCCGGTGACTACCATCCATGTATGCTCGTTCAATTTTAGGCTCGTGGAAACCCACATCAGTAAAATAGGAATACCTAGAAATTATCTACATGTATGTATATGATTTTCCATACGATATGCGCCGCAGAGAAAATTGATAATCTTAAACATATGGGATACACACAGTATGTCGACTAGATAGCTATTCATTTGGCTTCGAAACAAACCATATGCTTGTGACTAAATTTGTGTTTATGTTCCGATACGGAGTTGCAATGTATTATGCTTCATAGCGAGGATGGTATCAATAAATTATTAGGCTATATCCTAAAATCAGTGCCGTAGCCAGCTCGATAATTGGGGTATATTCATGTATATTCGCTCTGCACTATTAATTTCTTGGAGTCCATTGTTTGTACGGTTTGTGAACATAAATATATGAATATGTGCCCCCCCCCACCAATTATCGACTGCCTAAAATCAAACTAACTGTGAAGCTCTTACTTTGGGGTGAAGAGGGTTCACATTGACGAGTAAAATCGTCTTGCGTTACCCAGAGTAAAATCTTTATAAAGACCGTCTTTGACCCCAAAGGGTTAACATTCGAATACAGTTTGCTCTAATAAATGTTAGCAAAGAGATATATTGCTATTCGTGTAGAGTAATTCGTTGAAAGGCCCAAAGGTTGGAGGTTGGAGTGTAAGCTAGACCTCCATCAATTTTCAAGATAAATGTTATACAACCCTAAAAGTAATCAACACGAATGAACATTAACTTTCTGCTATCTTGTTTTCCTAACTTGTTCTCAGGCTTCTGCCTAGTGCAATTACAAATGCTGTAATTGCTACGTGTTTTCAGCAAATCAGCATCAATTTTTTTTTCATGTATATTATAAATTCCATAATAAAACGTACCCTCCAAGTGGATCCACAATAATGTCCCTAGGCTGGTACAAACCAGAGCTAATCAAAATTCGCCGGTTTGATCCATCCAAGCGTGATACTTCGACCCTTCTCCATGTTTCTGAGGTCCAAAATAAATTTCGACCGGCCAAATCAATGGCTATTCCAGTAGCCTCACCAATGCCATCATCAAACAGCACTTCAAACGAAGAACCATTTCGATAGGCTCGGCAGATTCGGTGCTGATTAACATCTGTCCAGTACACTCTGTCCTCAACTGGGTCATAATCAATAGCAACCGGCTTACCTATAGTGGCTCCCGACTCAAGCGTTATCGACGTTGGCTCTAAGCCGGAAGTGCCTGTCGGTAACTGGTAAAGCTTCCTCGCATTAGCATCAGCAAAGAGAATGAAATCTAAAAATACAGAGATTCCGGGTTAAATTAGATGAATTAACAATAAATGTGAAGTAAGTCAAATTTTGCCTTCTGAAAACATTGGCTTGGTTGTCTTTAACTTTAATTTGATCCATATAGGAACATTTAAAAAAATTACATTTGTATTATTGTATACATATTAATTCTTACAGGTATTTTGAAATTCGATTGTTTGTTTCGAAACTTGCGCACTATTACATGCTTGTTTTTTCTAAATTAAAGAAAAACACATCTCTCCCTATTTCGATGACGCAAATCTTAGACATGACGATCTAGCCTAAAAGATTTTTATAAAATCCTTTCAATCTGGATAAGTAAGATAAAACTAGAAGTAGCTACTGTCCTTGCTTCAAAAACGCCATACGTACTTACCACCTGAAGTTGCACTTGTTACCGAGATAAACAGACAAACAGCAGCAAATTTCCACATCAATGTCTTCCACATAGCAGTCGCGCTTGGTTTGCAGTCTTGTGAACAAGAACAAAAACAAAAACAGTTACAAATAAATTAAGGATGTGTTACAGTGGATTCTGCGCATCGATTGCGCCACAAATTAAATGCAAACATTGTGTTAATTTTTTTCAGTTTTTAAACATTTCCCGAAATAAACTCTAGTATACGGCACGAGGACTCTCAGAACAGTCGGATAGATATTGAGTTATATATAGTAGCTATAAAGATATTGCGCAATATAGAAAAAGGTAACAAAGCGCCTGTTTATACGTGGTTTAAACCGTTTTGAATTTTCAAATATTTAAGGTACACACTGCATGAGTAACTAAAAGAGTTATCTGAAGAATAGTGATTTCGGAATAGTAGCCACCCATAAACCACCCCGTATAAATTGGACTCAGTATGAGAAATAGTTAAGGGTATTATTTTCGTATACTTTGGGCTCTTTTCATGTGGCCAACAAAATTGCCCGGCGCCGCTAAAGCTATTTGATTGCTCTTTCGTCATTTCTGCTGAGAGTAATAAGGCATCGTCAGCTACACCCGTTGCTATATGGTAGCAAGATTTAAAGAGCGATGGTTCTATTAGCTAAATCAGAGATAAAAGGTGCGTGCGTTTACCATGAATCTTGGATAACATTAATTATGTATTGCCAGATCTCAATAAAAGATCTTGGGCATGATACCCACTCTTTTTAAAACGTAGTTTTACAAATAATAGAAAGTCATACACAGTACAGGGCATTACAACAGTATCGGATGCTACAGTACTTGGCAAATGTATTTCATATCTCCAGTATTATTTTAAAGGGGGGTTACAGTCGCTTCTGCCGGTGCATTGATCTTTCAGAATTTTATTTTTTGACAACTTATAAAACAGTTGTTTTACAAAACAGTGTCAGCATGATGAAAAGTGGATGATATATTGGCGAATTACAAGGGATTTCTTGTAAGATTCTTTGAAAATGGTGAATTGTTCGTAGAGCTAGTTATTCTGTCTGCATAAACGCAATGAAAACAAGCCAAATGCTGACACTGAACAATTATACTTTTTGCACAACAGCTATAATATTAACTATATTTAATAATTTAATCGCAGGAGGAGCATCGTTACTCCAAGTCGACGGCAAAGCGGCGAAATTTTTTTCATGGAATTTATCAACTAAGATTTACAATTGTTACATTTTGTTGCAGATTCTGCATTAATCGGCTAAATATTGTGCACTATAGATATTTGTCTGCTACCTTAACAGGAACATCGACTCTTGCAGTTGGTGCGTGTTTTTCGTTTTCGTTTGCTCCCTATCTTAACAGTTCTTGCAACAAAAAGTTATGTCTCTTCAGTTTCTTTCAACCGTTGTAACGTTCACCCATCCCGTTTTGCCAAGCCAAAGTCAATTTTTATCTATGATATTTTGTCAGCTTACATTGCTTGAGACGATACTGTACCTAGCTACATTGCAGGAAGTTTTTTCCTGAACTCACCTATACCCACGTTTCCGACGCCTCTGCAGCGCATCGTTTTATGATATCATCATAATATTTTAATCAAAACAAGGATATTAGATTTTTGCAACTTTCAGTAATGGCATATACTACCAATATGAGATATTTAAATAATTTTGATATTCGTTGCACCTGTTAAACAAGCATATATCCTTTATATAGAAAATCCGTAGGAGAATTATCTGTTTTGAACCTTGCGTGACTGTACCGACGCGACGTCAAACAGAGGTAACGCACAGTGCACAAATTCCATGGCACAATTAAAAGAGAAGTAGCAAAACACAATTAAAAGCAAAAGTTGACATGTTTTCATCTTTTGATAAAGACAGATCTGGGAATTTTACATTTGTAGAATTTCGTTATATATCCTCAAATATCCTCAAAGTTTGGATAAATTTAAGAAACTCAGAGCGCATAAACTAGCAGGCTGGTGTAAGGAATTCTGACGTCATTTAAGACGCACTTCTTCCCGATTACCTCCTACGAAATTCTTTCGATGTCAACATGTTGAAACCAGGCTCAAAGGAAAGCATTGCTAGTCTTTTAACGCAGAAACGTAATATGTAAAACGTAACAATCAAGACATACATCGTGACCTTTGTTTCATCTTGAGTGCATACGTTAAGAATTTCGCCTAGACCCCAGATTATTTTACGCGTATTTCCAAAGTATGTATAGTAAATTTGACATGTTTAACCGACGATATCTCGAAAACGATAGAAGATATCTAATCTTCGTAAACGGATTGGAAATTCTCGCACCCAAATGGAATTTGAAGATTAAAATATAAACTTTTGCATTATATATGACTAAAAATTCGAGCATATAATATAGCTTGTACAATCAGGGGAAAATTTGTATTGTCACATCACGGATTTCCGTCTTGTAATAGCGGTTAAGAGGTTGACCTAAGTATCGGGACCGCGTTGTGGTATTACAATAAGAGGGCCAAATATAATAATTAGCCAGATGCATTTTTCTGCATTCTAAGACATTCTGTACTGTCAAAAAGGTGATATCATGTAGTTAAGCCGAAATCGTTTTGTTAACATGGGGTTTCGGGATTTGCACCAGTCTGTTATTCATCAGTGTTTGTCGCGATCAACAAAGTGCTATATAAGATGCAAATGATATATTTAAAGGAAGGCTGTCTCCGTTGGACACAATGACAAATAAACTACGCATTAACAATCCTTACAACACGCCATTTTAAATGTACTTATGCAGTTCAATTGGTGACTCTATATAGTCTCACTTGGCACAGCTGAGTAAAATTGACGAGACCCGGCATACCTAGCTCAAGACAACAAATTTTGAAGCAGAACATGCAATAAGCACTGAATGCAACTAAAAGTACCATGCTCTACTAAAAGAGCATTAGTTTTACACCATAGCCTTCGAATTCCCCTTTTTATTCAAAATTAACCGTCACAGCGAAAGTTTGCGTGCAACTTGGTAGAACGACGTCATACTAAATTTTAAAAAACGTGGAAAAAACATGCACTTGAAAAATTAAGAACATGTATAACGACTGAATCATGCATTCAGGCATAATTCTCTATCAGTTTATCATCCTAACTTGACTGCAAACCCAACCTTATCTTCATTGGCCAATAGCAGAGTATTTGTGCACACAACGAAATGTATACAATAACAAATAACACAATTCTTAACAATGGGGTTCCAACATTGACGAGTAAAATCGTCTGGCATTAGCCAGAGTAAAATACACAAACACCTCGTTCACGGGTCTCAAAGGGTTAAACAGATAGTTTCTTGACCCTTTAAGGCCCAGGGGTTCCCAGATTGACGAGTAAAATTGTCTGGCGTTAGCCAGAGTACATATACATTCGTGCAATTCTGCTGCAGCCTAAACGTTATCAACAACCTGCTTTATGTGGTTAGTCTCCTAACTTGCACTAGCTTTGCACTCACCTCGTGAAATGGGCAACTTTACGCCTTGATCGTAGAGTATCCTTGATCCTGTATAGCAGTGACGAAGGATGACAAGGAAATGCTTACGACGTATATTTGCAATTGTGTCCTTAAGCTATGATAATTGAAAGACAATTATAGAGCTTGAATAAAACCAGGTCAAGCTAGTTTGACAGGTGGTTGGCGTATAATGCTGTCAAAGAAACATCTACTAACACGTTTCGGGGTATTCTACAGCGGATTAACAATTTTCTGATAATTCGCTCTGCATAATATATTTACCAATAACAATCACGTACAAGTTGTAAGTTCCCAAATAACAACTACTACCACGCATGCTCATAAACGTGAGCATGTGTTGCTTTTCTTTTTCCTTCAACTTTTTAAAACATATTTTTTGGCAGCACTCGGGGTTATCGTTCAGTAAAGATTGTCATCACACAAGCATCACACACTTCCATACTCCTATTTTGATTTGAACTAAGATACGTCCTTGAGCACGGTTTGGTGTAGCTATACTAAAAGGAGACTGTTTAAATCTTCTAAAGTTTCTATATACAAAAATATACCTGTGAGTTTTTCCCTTGTATGACCCAAAGAGTTTTATAACACAGAACTAACTTACCGTATTCACTCTATTTAGTCCCCCTCTCCAATAAGCCCCCCTTTTAAGACAAGGATATCAATTAAGCCGCCCTCTCTATTAAGCCCCGCCCCCTCGCATAATCAAAACACGTCTTTTTGTACGATTTTTTATTTTAGTAATTTGTATTAAATTTTCGCCTCCCTAATGTCCAATTTCATGTGCGGAAGCACTCGGCCTTGGAATTCCTTATGTATTAATTGATAAGGTGGTGTTGTGTTGATGTTGTTTTACAATATTATGAACATAAAACCTTACATTTTGTGCAAGATTTTGTGAAATTATCTGAGATTTTATGGATAATTAAATAAGCCCCCCGTCTCTATTAAGCCCCCCCCCCTCCAAATGGTCTGAAAAGAATAAGCCCCCCGGGGGGCTAATAATAGATTGAATACGGTATTATAACGTTTTAAGCAAAATCCTGAAATACAGTCCTTCACTATAGCATCTGGGGGACTTGTTAGACTGAAGTATTTCATGATATTATTATCGAACAATATAATAAACTAGCTGATAAGTATAGGTGTATGGTTTCGAGTGCAATTTGGAAAAAAAACATTCACGAGTGAGTCTTTCCAAATTGCACGAGAAACCATACTATTATTAGTATTAGTTAGTATTAATAATATACTATATAGATGAAAAAAATATCTTCGCTAACTCACCTACTTCTTTGTACTTTTGCTTCTTACTCATTGTTTTCGTTGCTTGTGAATAAACTTTGTCAATGTGTTCATTGCGTTCCAAACTTTAGGATTCCCAACAATTTTCAAAACAAAATTGTCAAATAGTCGGAAAAATCACTTTTCAACTTCAAAAACTATAAAAAAATGTCCGCCATGTTTGTTTTTTCAAACTCGTTCCCAGGCCCAGTTCTGCCGGGCGCAACTTCAAAGGAGCCGCGAGAAAAGCACGCATTTTGATTGGCTTTTTTCCGATAAAAGCCCAGCAAGCAATGGCCAGATAAAGCAATATATCTATAAAGATAATGCTCATTGAAACGAGACTCGAATGCTGTCTCTGGTCATTATGCTTCTTTCGGATGCATAATATAGAATTATACGTTTTAACTGGAAACAAAACAGAATTACGAAATTAGTTCTTCCATCGGAGCAGAATTTCATTGTATAATCCTTTCTTTTGCTGGCCACAGAATGAATAAATTGTTTCCAGTCTTCCATTTTGTATAGTGTGCGTTTTATAAGCGGAATTTGAGAGGATTTGTGGGAGAAAGGATGATTTGCTGAGTTACTATAATTAAGCTGTATACACTAACAAGACAGAATCTTCAATTTCCCTAGTTTATCGAGACTATGCCTAGTTGAATATGTTTTTCTGGTATTGCCTGTAAAACACAAAACACGACTTAGTAATTTCACGTCCCCTGGTTGATGATGTCCAATTTCAATGTTTACCAAGGGAGCCATAACAAAATCCCAAAAGTGTAACAACACACGTTAGAATGGCGCACATTTTGCGGCGCCGGTAACAAAAGAAGGAAGAGCTAAATAGAAACTACACAAGAACTTTCAACAATTATAATTTCAAAGAGTTCTTTAAATAATGATTAATAGTTATGCGTCATAGATATGAGTACTAATTAACCAAGTTACATGTCGAAGAGGAATACGTCTTTCTTTCGTTCCTATTAGAGCAAGTATAAACGGTGTTCTACAATCAGGTTAAAACGACAACATCGTTTCGTCACAATCATAAACACATTAGAGAAATCGGCAGATCTAACAGAATTATCAATCAGGGAAACTATATATCAATCAATATTAATTACCCCCATATTTGTTCAAAGACACTGGACATAGAATGAACATTGTTTGAAAGACCGCCCACATTGTGGATAGTGGGCTTTTATAAAGCAGTAGCTGCTGCGAAAAGTGTTTGAATTGTCTACAACGGACCTGGCTAAATACAAAAAATGATGGTATAGCGGAAGTTATTCATGGTACTGAAGATAATTTCGTGATACTGCCTCGTATAATTCATCTAGGAAGTTTAGTGGCTTTGTACATTGACCATGTATGGGTGATGTAACGTGTATAGGTACGATGCAGTGGCGGGTGGTCGTACTCCGGAGGAAGACACACCTTCTTCAGTTCTTCTCCCTCAAAGCGCTATTAAGACCGCGCCAAAATTATAGGTAAAATTTAGTTTAATTCACATTTCAGTTAAAAGATAATTTACTTTTATTATTCATTGCATAGCGTAATCGTCTGCTGATTGGCTGAAAATCTACGGATAATTTCAGCGGACATAGGGTTATCTGTAGGTGCCCGCGCTTTTTTGCCAGCGGGCATAGGGTTATCTGTAGGTGCCCGCGCTATTTTTCAGCGGATAGGGTGTTATCTGTAGGAGGTTATTGGACGGCGCC
>JAOTOK010032224.1:0-10794 GCA_025770025.1 Virgularia gustaviana
AGAAATTGGGGGGGGGGGGTTCTAAGAAAGGCCTTTGGTACACTGTGATCTGGCCCTAGCTGTTTACACTTGGCCAAATAATTTGCATTATTTAGCAATTGACTAAAAATTTAGGATAATTATGAGAACAATGTGAATTGTATGGCTATGTACCTGCAGATGTAAACTGTGGATCCATAAGAGGGTTTGTTGTAGTACATGTTGAAACACCAGTAACTGTGTCCCTGTTTTCCTGTATATGAGAGTTCAATAGTGAAGTCTGTACCTGAGGACTACTAACAACTGGAACAGCTTGGTCTGCATATGTTTTTATGTCACTGCTGGACAGTGATGCTGCTGCTGATGATGTTGTTGTTGTGGTGGCAAGATGACTTTGATTTAGGAAGTTAAAACTTGAGATATCTTGTACTTGATTTAACTGTAATGGTGAGTCATTTTGCAGCTGGTGTGGAAAGTCATCAATGCCAGATGTGTATATGCCTCGAAGCATATTTTCTGTTTGTAATTTTCCTTTTAGACAAGCAATATATCTTTGGCAAAAATCCTTACAAAGTTCATTAACCTTTTCAATTTCTAACAAATGTATTTTTAAAACCAGGATTGCTTTCACCATCTGCAATAAAAAACAATATATCCACAGACATTCTAAACAAAAATGATGCGGGTAACAGTATTAATGAAATATTGTTTTTTATCAAAAACATTTATGCAAAAATACTGTCATAGCAAACTAAGGCCGCTTTAGAGAAAGTGTTCATTCGGTTAATTGGTTTCATTTTGTTCATTGGTCTAAGGCAATGCCTATTGGGCGTTTGGATGTCAAATGGCTTTGACAGCCACCGACTCCTGCACAGTGCTTTCAAAAGTTGTAGAGCTACGAAATTCTGTCCAGTCTGTAGCATCCAAACTAGGATTAGTTAGACTAGAAGAATTAGCAAAAAATTATTGGGGCTACAGCCCCCACAGCCCTAACACAGCCCCTACAGTTGCACAGTTCACGCAGTACTGTGGCAGTGTGCCATGGCACAGCCTAGGAGAAGGTGTGCACATTGGTGGTCAAATTGGTCCTGGCTGCCACAGGTTGTGTGGTTATGATTGATCGTTGGGGTTTTTGTCCATACCTAATTCTTCAAGTGTTTAAAAGAAAACAACTTGCTATATGACCAGTTAAACAAAATAAATAAGCTCAACTTGTTGAGCCTAGTTCTAATATTGCATCTAAAAATATTTTGTTAATATTTAATACTATGATATCTCAATTTAAAACAAACTATTATTTTATTATAAGGATATCTGTATCACGGAAATTTATTTACTATTCATAAATGGCCCGAAAAAGATATAAAAGATGGCTTACTTCGTAATATATTTTGTTTTATTAACCGTATAAACACGTCCTTTCGTCAACACAACGCGTTAAAGCCTTGCGATGATATTGGTTTGGAATACAGGGCAATCAACGCTGAATGCCAAACTACATTCTAATTGACGTTCTATTATGCTGAAGTGACAATCACAAAGTAAACGTTACAAAGTTTACTATTAAGCCGTGACCAGCTCGATACAAATTTGTAAAACGACACAAACCGTTACAGATGTTGCTTACTAACAGTCAAGACGGAAGACTGTAAGAGGACTTAGATACAAGAACGTTCAGTGAAGCACGTTTTTAAACTACCATGCAACAAGAAATATCCAGAAACTCCAAATTGCTCATAAAATCAGAGCAAATCACGTCGATTGAAGCGTCGATTGAAAATGTAACCAAATACCCTGAAATTGCGCACGTTCAACATAACTTATAAAAATTCGGTAGATGAATCTTAAACAAAACGGTTGGAGCTGATAAATTGCTTTTGTTTACGCTTCCAAAGTGATGATAAACTGTGAAAACACACGGTCCCAAACCGTCACAAAGGCCAAGGGCCATTCTCTTTAGCACTAGCGGTATTTTACTATTCTATAGCTAGCGCAGTGAACAGGCATAGTACGCTACCAAAGCCGCGCGCATGACTTGCCTACAGATAAAACTCTTATCATACTCATCATCAACACTCAAGCTTACCAAATTATCCGTTTCTTCGTTTCCTGAGACTAGCGGCTTCCCGTCTTGACCAAGGTGTAACAAAAAGGTCCTTATATCGTTTTGAAACGCTTGGCTGCTAACTCCGTCTTGGCTGCTTGTCGCTAGTTCGCATTTGTCGAAGAGCATCGCTAGCAAAGGGAATAATGGGTGACGGTAAATGGAAATCTTGTCAGCTTGTGAAACTTCGCTTGATTCACTGCGAATTGGTACGTGTTGCTGAGACTCTTCATAAGACGGAGGTGGTTTGTTCGGAGTTGCAACAAAATGTGGGTACGATACCACAGGTTCTGCTTGAACAACGTTTGATACGCCAAGATGGGCTGTCAGTCCGTTGCTGTCCATCTCGCCAATCGAATTTGATCGCTTGAAAAAATAAATGTCTTTCATTAGAATTCATATTAGCTACATCAGCCTTTGGCATATTCGATCTAAAAATCGGAGCTAACGCCACAAAGGGAAATTATATTTATAGCGAGTGCGTAATTGAAATCTGTTTTATATGCAAGGAAACAATTACTTGACTTATTTATAAAGAAGGAGAATGCGACATTGACTGGCAGCTTACCTCTGTCACTCTTCGTCACACTGAGCACTGAGCCACAGCTTTGTGGCCGCGCAGAGCTCGCCTCTCTTTTACTGCGCTGCCGACTTCCGTTTTAATAACAACATACAGATTACAGAAGATTTTTAACATAATTGATAGAACGACTTATTATTCCTATAGTTGAAATATCATGGACACACTAGGGAAACTGACATAGGCTTTTACACAATATGTAAAAAATTTTGTACAACAAAGAAAAACAACTGAAGACAGCTGTTTACTTATAATTACGCTCTACTAAAATGGTATCGAGCGCTCTCTCTTCGTATATGTGCTTATCAACATACTTGTACTATTATCAGGGCGATATGACTGGTGACATAAATGTGTTATGTCACCGTGATATCGCCTTGTCACCATAATGTTGCTTTAATTTGTCCCGCTTCGGAATTCAAAATAGCGGTCGAAATTGCGAGTGGCAGCTTTCTGGGTAAAAATAAGATAGTTAACGAAGAACTAAATGCAGAATACGATTCGGATCTATAGATGTTTCATACGATGTATAGATATTTTGGCAGGGTATTTATGACACTGGCGAGTGTATAGAAACACTCCTTGTGCAATATTAACTAGATACCAATAATCCTACCTATACAAACCATTCATCAAATGCTGCGAGCACTTTTGAATTTCAATATCCTCTATTGTTTTACGTTTATTGTAATATACGTTATTTATCATTTGGGAGGTCCATATTGTAAAAATATTTTTTCGAGGTCTCAATAACGGCCCGAGGTCGAAGAAAGGCATATATCATCTGATGCAGTGGTTTCGGTTTTCGTGCACAAAATGTTGTACTCTGTTAGATATTGGTCTATTGGACACATGAAAGTATTCTTTGGTTGTAAATTTGGCCGAAATTTCATTGGAATCGGTCCCTGGATCCTTTAAAATGGCAGCATGAGAGGACTCTTGATGAAATATGTTCATTGAAGTTTCACACGTCATCATGCGCTCACGCGTGTATGCCACCATACAGAAGACATGTCTTGTGGATTGTCTATGATCAATTCAATTTAATTCAATCTTCTTCGATCCCACTGATCTATGGCAGTGTATCCACCTCGACTGCCTTGATCAAGGGCAACATTGTCGAATACAATGCATGCCAATCGCGAGCGAGGGGTGCTGCATATATGTATATGCTAGTAGAGTGTTAACTATACCTTTTTGGTAGGCTCGTTTAGGTGAACAAACGAAGGATCGTTAATTTGCCAAGGATTTGCCAAATTCAACTTCAGAACTCCAAGATTGTTTTTTTGGGGGGAGGGGGGGGGGCTGTTACCTACAAAATTGCTCACCGTGTTTAATGAAAACAGACCTGACCCAGTCGCGTTGCAAATAATATAAATATTACACAATGTTATTCTGAAAATCTCTGGAATATCTGATCATTTGGTCATATCACGGGCAATATACGGGCACTTACCACTCTACCCCTCTCCCCTGGCGCGGTCTCCGCTTTGCCGGATCAATTAATGCATTTCGTGGTTAGCGCAATTTGACTGATTTGGTGGGTGGCCCCTTATAGCTTGTTCTGGTGGGACATGCTGGCAAATACTTAAAGCCCCCCCCCCCCAAAAAAAAAGAAAGACCACACACAGAAAAGATATCAGGTACATTTTCTAACCTGTTTCATATTGTATTATTTACGAACTGCTTCTGCAAGATGTTTTACCTTTGCAGAAGCAAAATCATTTGCCAACTTTGGGGAATGAAGCGAGCGTATTAAAAATATCTGATTCCGTGCTGATCAATGATAGAGCACTTAAACGTGTCTGTCCCATCGTGCAAAATAAAATAAAATAAAATAAAACAAAGTTCAGATCGATGACCGTCACTGCGCAAAAAACTGGCTTGATGCGGCACTGAAAGTGTATCATTTAAGAAAACAACGTCTGTAACTTTCTATAACTGTAATACCAAATCTTAATAAATCTCTGTAAATGCAGACTTTACAAAGATTTTGCAAACGTTGTTGCAGTAAATCTCTGTAGAATTCTCCAACACTCAATAACTTTATAAAATGTCTTTCAATCAAAGCCGTGTATATAAAACATCGCTCACAGAATCTCTGTAAATGAAATTCAGACGCGGATTGTGGCCAGTGAACTCTCTCTCTCTCTCTATATATATATATAGAGTTCACTGGTTGTGGCACTGTTTCCACTTTGGAAAATCAAATTTCCTTATAGGGAGGGGGGTGAAAGGGGTAAGCAAATCCGCAAATCTGTGTAACTTAAAAGCCTAAATCCACCGATCCGTAAATCTATTCACCCCCCCCCCCTTATAAGTCGAATTTTTTTTAAAGAAATTAAAAATATCCTTCATTTTATCCCTAACTATCTCAGGAAATTGACATCGCCAGGGGTCAGGGGGTGAGTGGTCTGAGCACTGAGCTATATATAATAACTGAGTATAATAGCTCAGTGGGTCTGAGTGCGAGGCCTCGACTCCTATTTTAGCAACTATCAACCTTGTTTCTTTCCTTTTGTGTAATAATTGTATTAACTTTTTTCATTTCTAGGCATATTTTAATTTTTCCTTTCAGCCTCAAAATTTAGAGTTTTTCCTTTTTATTTCCTTCCAAATGTCAAAAAATTTTCTTCAAAAAGGAAAAAATCCTGCAAAGTGGAAACACTGGGAGTGGAGATCATCTAGAGCTAGTCCCGCCTGGCCTGCCTCGTCCCCAGGCGCTCGCTGTATCACAATATGGTGGCTTATATGAAGTATTGCATTCCCCCGCGCAAGGGTTCATGGGTGGCCGCTTGACACGTCCCATGAACCCTTGCGGGTCACTCCATACTTCTGCGATCATATAAGCCACCCAATCTCGTCCCCAGAGCGCTCTGGGGACGAGATTGATAAGCCACCATATTGTGATACAGCGAGCGCCTGGGGACGAGGCAGGGCAGGCCCAGGCAGGCCGGATATCGATTGCCGCGGGATCGAAGCGGAAGCTATTTTGGATTATCCATTCCATTTTTCAAACCAACTGTTTAGACGAAGACACTGCCATTTATTCACCTTTTCTGCTTGGAACTTACAAGATTATTCACTTGGATCATTTAGGAAAGACGTTTAGTATTCAGGTAAGCTTACATGTTTGTTTATGAAACTTAGAACGAATATAAATACACACGAACTTTACAAGAACTCGTTCAACCATTTATTTTATTAATTTAATGATAATTTGAACATCAATATCAATATGCCGCGCTTTTTGCATTCATATTGCAATGCTTGGGCCTTTGGTATATTGTTAATTTACAATCACCGATATTGTCATTAAGATTTTATACGAGATGAGCTAAATACATTTTAGAGAATTTGATTTTGAGTTACATGCCTTAATTTACATATACTATAATTAGGGCGTTCCCTAATATGGCAGCCCAGAGGAGACTCCTGAGGAGAGAATTCGTTGGCAATGTTTCCCTGAGGACGACTGATCACTGCATCAAGGCATCCTTACTTCCAGATTTTTCTCCGAGCACCACAACAGTTGAAGGTGACTGCAAAGTAGAAAATGGTTTGTTTTTGTGCCAATTGGACAATGTGTTGTCTCCAGTCGAGTGTGATCGAATTATCAAGAATGCGAAAAATCAGTTTGGGTTTGAGAACATGAGTGACAAATACCGGCATGGAAAGCAAAGAAATGGCTCTCGTCTGTTGGCAATTGATGAAGTATTGGCGAAAAATTTGTGGGACAACATCAAACTGGTTTTATCAGATCAAATGGAAAAGCTACAAATTCCTAAACAGCCTTTGGGGTTTGGTGTGGCAGAGGGAGAGTGGGAGTTGGACGGGTTGAATCAAGCTCTGAGAGTCAACAAATATTGCAGTGAGAACAAGGAGTTCTTTGCTCCCCACAAAGATGCACAATTTTGTCCAAATGCTGACCAACGCTCATTACTCACATTGTTAGTTTACCTGAATGATGACTTTGAGGGAGGAAATACCTGCTTTTATTTTCCCAAAGATGTCACCAAAAACACAAAAGGCATGACAATCAAGGAGGAAACAGTTGCCCTCGGGGGATTAAAAGATGGATTTGACTGCATGAAAGTTGTGCCACGTGTTGGCAAAGCAGTCTTGTTCAGCCAAAATCTTTTGCATGAATCTCTGCCTGTTCTCACAGGCGAGAAGAACATTTTGAAAACTGATGTTATCGTAAAACGCCACACCCAGCTTGGCTTAAATTTGAAAGATGAGGAAAAAAGTGATTTCTGGACATGCTTGCAACATTTTCGAAATGCTCAACGACACGAACTGTCAAAAGAATATGATGTCGCCAGTGACTTATATGAAAGAGCACTTTCAATTCGCTATTGCTCCAGACCTCTTTCAACAGCTGCAATTGGGAACAAAATGCCAAAACGGAGGATACCAGGCCATCTGCCGGACATTGTTTGGAGACACATCATTGATTTTTTGCCTTGTTGTGATGTGAGAAGCCTTTGCGAAGTTTTTCCGCAAGTAAAGGAACTTGTGGATGATCGTGAGAAATTCTCTGACTTCAAATACATTCCACGTGTGTGTGACCAGTCTGGTGCCATAACCAAATTTGAGTTTGCAGATGCTGCTTTTGTTTCAATGAATTTGGATTCATGTTGTCGTGTTGTAGCATTGTATTCGTTGTTCCTTCTCAGTCATCGAGCAGAAGATGAAGTGTACATTGTTCATTTTAACCCAAAAACCCAAGGTGTGATTGCTGTTAACCTCGTTTCCTTTCTTTCTGATGCATTCTTCGGTCGAAAATGTCATGGATCCTTCTACACTGTGCATCAACAAGGTCCGGAGAAGGACCCGCAGAAAGATTTTGCAGCCTCTGTGGACAGGACATACATGTTGCTGAAACATGGTGTTGAGTTTGTTGGAATTGAAGTGTCTGACAATTTTCAAGCAAAACGCAAAGATGATTGCAATGATTTGAGATCAACATGCAAGCATGATGGGAGTGATGTTTTGTACACGTTCGATGAAGAACAGGTCATTCCAATTGAACATGTTCTCCGATATTATGAACAAATGAAATTTGAAGACGATTTTGTGGAAGACGATGACATGATTGACCGCATTGATGAGAAAGCCGAGAACTTCTCGAAAAACACCGACGTGATTTTCCATGAAGTTGTGAATGAAATTGTTGATAATGGGGTACCTTCCGTTGCCTTGTTGTTCAAGTCTGAAGATGGAATCAGCATTGAAAGTGATGAGGCCTGCATTTGTCCACTCGGTCCAAACGACGAATTGATGGAACGGCTGCACAAGATTTGCACGGTCGAGTTTTACAATCATCTTGTGTTTGATTTTGAAAGAATTCAACTTTCTGTCACATGTGAAGACAAAGAGTTTCTAGAGTTTGCACATTTTGAAAAAATTGCTGAAGAACTCGAAGAACTTGGTTGCACTGAAAGCCCGATGCTCTTCCGAGTTAACATTGAGCCGATAGCAACACCTGGTTCATCATTTAACCATGCTTCATGTCAATGTGTGCACCCTTCTTTTGCAACTGGTGAGTTCTGCAGCCTCAAGAGCTACCCTCACCTGACCGAAATCATCATTGCAGTAAAAGAAGTGAAGGGCAAGATGTTTATGTGGTCTGTCTATTGTGGTGTTGTGGCACTTTGACTGTGTGTTGATTGCTGCTTTCATTTGCTTCATGACAACATCTCAGGTTAAAGACGAAACACATGCATATTTCCATCATTGATTATATCAATTTGCTGAAGATGTCTTGAGAATCAGATGAAACGCATGCACATTCAATAAAATGTATTCATTTGCTTTGAAGGCTGAAGATGTGGACGAAACACATGCACATATACAAATCAGTTTGTGTTTGAGAATATGAGTGACAATTAAATACAGGCATGGAAAAAATTTTCAGCAAAGAAATGGCCTTTGGGATTTGGTCTAGCAGAGGGAGAGTGGGAGTTGGTGGGTTGAATCAAGCTGTGCGAGTCAACAAATATTGCAGTGAGAACAAGGAGTTCTTTGCTCCCCACGCCAACGCTCATTGCTCACATTGTTGGTTTACCTGAACAATGACTTTGAAGCAATTAATACCCGCTTTTATTTTCCCAAAGTTGTCACCAGAAACAGAAAAAGGCATGACAATTAATTATCTTCAAGTACTTTAAATTAGAGTATTAGTTACCATTAAAATTCAAAGAACTGAACTTTACTCAGAACTTTAGAACTTTACAGTTTTCATTTGACCCGTTTGGGGAGTTAACAATGTTAGATGGCGTTAACAATGTTGCCGCATGTTATTGTGGTTCATGCTCATTAGAATCTTCATGTGCATAGTCATTCAAACATATTCCGGTGCACATAGTGACACATACTGTAAGTGTGGTGACACAAATATCCACTGAGAAAGCATTTGAAATGAAGCATGTTATCATCGAATCGAATGTTCAGACCCGCAACATCGAAACGCCATGATGCCATTCACCAGAAGTTGATAGAGATCGGCAGTAGATGATAGCTTTTCGATGTTGTTGGTCTAACGGTAGCTCGTCTGCACAATTTATGACTCTCTTCACCTACGGTGACCCAAGTCATTGTAGTTTCTCGATGTTTGAGTTTACGAATTAAGCGAGAAACGGGTTTCTCACACACGCCAGGTCACATTGGGTGGGAAAGTCACGTGATAAGTGACTTCATGCGTCTTAGTTTTTGCCACGAAAGTGTGAGCAGTCCCCATCCAACCCTCCCTATATAATAGTATGTACATATACTGAGTTATAATGTTAGTATGTTGTCGTTATGAGTGTAATAAAGGCACAGCCCTGCTTGCAGTGGCAGAACTACCGGCAGCCTTGTTCAATGATCAAATTGCGGCAGCAAATGTTACGTCAACCGGTGGTCAACATTGCATGGTTTTCCTTGATAAAAAAATATAGTTTCGCAAAGAAAATCTAATCAAGAAGAAATCCGGGAGATGATATCAAGAAGATCAACAGGGGATTTCTAGCTCTAGGGAAGAAGGAGAACCTTGCGATGATGGACAACAACGACCTTTGCCAATATGGAGATCAACTAATGCTGAAGTTGATAGTGCTCACCGCAAAGTGACCAGGTGCCGTTGCCAACCTCATCGTAAAGGAGTTCCCTCAGAACCGCTGGCAGTATACTTCTGGGAACCAATCTTACTTAACGAAAACTTTGGTACATAAAAGCCAACGAACTTGTTTTTTACCAAGGAAATGTTACGAATGGCCAAAATATACCAAAACAAAATACGACCGCGATTTTTTCCCAACGAAAAAAGTGCCGAGCTCCAAACCCAGGTTTCCGAGCACCAATGGTGGTGCAATTACTGGGTGCAATGCTTGGCTACCGCGTAAGAGAGAGGGTCGATAATTATAATACGTAGGGAAACTACTACCGTGTTACTACCGATATGTCGATGATACCATTAACAAACAGAAGGCCTTATTGACTGCTGATGTAGATTTCTAGCTATAAATGCTCAACAATTCTCATCCATCTCTCACCTAATTCACTTAGAGACTTAAGTGAAGCCACAAACAGGAGCCTTCTATACATCGCTTGTCTTCTAATGATGGATATTTTTCTGCGAGCAGGCTATGTGATCGCTTACGGCAGTTGTTCCAACATTTACGTTACCCGTCCAGGTTGGTGGATACCATCATTCATAATTTCATTGCACGCCTTCCATGAAACGCAGCACCTCATCAGAAACCGAATTGAGCCAATCAGAATCCTGATACTTTATGATCAGTAATCTGCAGACGTGTTACGCAGACAACGATCGTGCAACCGATCTTTGTCAGCAACAAAATTAGGCAGTCGTTCCAAGCAACAGAGAAGAAACCACTCTTAGTGAGTCGGCAATGCGTTGTCTACAAATTTCAGTGTGGTCTGTGTGAAGCAAACTATCAGGTCGGCTACACTTGTCGGCACTTACATCAACGCATTGCTGAACACTAGGTGTCGGTGTAATCGGAAAGCACGTGAAGCAAGCACACGACGAAGATGAAGTGAAGATTGCCAATAGACACTTCCCGAATTTGCTTGAATGCACACGAGACAATAGCATGAAATCGAGGCGGGCAATGAAACTCACCAT
>JAOTOK010032235.1:0-10793 GCA_025770025.1 Virgularia gustaviana
GTCTGTCTGTCTGTCTGTCTGTCTGTCTGTCTGTCTGTCTGTCTGTCTGTCTGTCTGTCTGCCTGCCTGCCTGCCTGTCTGCCTGTCGACCTGTCTTCTTGTCTGTCAACCAATTTTTGCCAATTATTTTCAAGGCAGCAAATTCAGGTCAACAATTAAGTGTTTTTGATGATCACACATCAATTGTAACTAACTGTCATATTGATGCAAACAATGCAAGGTACAGTAATTGCTAATACTGTAAATTTCCTTTTTTTTAATATATATATATAATACATACTTTTATTTAATTCATAACTTCAATATATCTTTAAAAACATCAGGATTGTGTCTGGTGGATGGGATAAGAAAATGCTTGTCAGAGATGTTGTAACAGGAAAAATCCTGGTATAGTACTAGATACATTAAACTTCTTATATTATATATGTATTTCATATGCCTGATGTTACGTCTGACACAGGCCTTAATCATCAATCGTACTCCATACTTGTGTGCTAAGAGAGAGGCCTGCGAAGAAGGTAGTGCCTGATGTCAACAAATCTCATAATTTACGACAAATTTACAAATTTTTCCAGTGGCAAGCATCTCATGAAGGAGTCATAACTAGTTGTAATTTTTCATGTCATGGAAAATACATTGTGAGTGGTGGTGATCTTGACTATTCTCTGAGCATATGGGATACACATAGTGGAGAACTGATCAGGAAATTAAAATGTAAGAATATGAAACCTGAAAACATATATTTATATTTATAAAACATTTTTCAATTCATTTCGAAGAATATGAGAAAGGTGATTGCATGATGTGAAACTATGTTTTTCTTGATAGACAACACAAACACAATAACAAGCTGTAAATTTTCCCCAATTCAACATCGTATTTGTGTGACGTCAATGGATCAAACAACACGTCTAATTGATATGTCAATGTACAAAGATGAATATACAGTTAGCCTGACATTGAGGTATAAGACTAGTACTTTTTACTGCTTGTTATTTAGAAATACTTAATATTGACCTGTATTTGACCTACTGTGTAATATATTTCTATTATATTGTTAAAACAGAGGTCACAGTAATGTCATATCTGATGCATGTCTCTCAAACGATGAAAGAATCCTAGCTACAGGCTCATGGGATAAGAACATCCAATTGTGGGACGTTGGTGCTGGGTCTTACAGGTACAAATGCACGTGCTAGATGAATGGAAATATCCACCAATATAATTTACCAAACTGTAGGTTATGGAGTGCAAGTTATAGTAATGGATATGCCTGTCTGCAATTATATATTTATTTGGCAGAACTGAAGGCCCAGTAACACTAAAGAAAGGTCATGAAGGCTCAGTCAGTTCTTGCAACTTTAGCCCAGATGGTAAACTAGCATTTATTTTATTATTTAATAAATTATATTTTCCATCCATTCCAATACGCAAAGACTAGATGCATTTCTAATTCCTAGATAAGATGTTGGTAACATCTTCTTATGACCAAACCATGGTTGTCTGGGATGTGCTGAACTCTGTACAAAAGTTCTCATTAAAGGTACAGAATAAATACTTCAATGTTTTACTGTTATGTGTTTTCATGGAATTATATTGACTGTGTTCAATGTGTTCCTTGCCTTGAACATGGTCTACCAACAATGAAAAATATGTACTATCTACTGTATATTCAAGGGTCATTCTGGCTGGGTGAATGATGCCTCTTTTAGTAAAGACCAGAAATGGGTTCTCTCTTGTTCTAAGGTCAGTTTATGGACTAGTACATTTTAGCAATTTCTTGAACTGGATTGATACTAAAGTTAGTAAACTACACTTCTATAGGACAAGACAATTCGCTTGTGGAACATAGAAAATCTTGATGATTTACCAGTAGTGTTGGAACACAAGAAGAATATAGGATTACGAATGATTGAGGTATTATAAATAATAAGAAGAACTGGCTTCAGTTTAATTTACTGTTTTCGTGGATCTGTCTTTGGTGGATCTTTAAGAAGAAGTCTGACTATTTCACATTGGCAATATGCTATAATTGTACCACATTTTCATTAAAACTGTACACCTTCTCTTGTTTAGTGTCAACGGTGTCAAAAACAGTTTTCCATAGCCCATGTGGACAATGCAGAAAACAAGAAGTTGTGTGTGTTTTGTAGACTGGAAACCAGGACTCTTCCATAGCTACTGTCACCGTGCTTTGAAGCCAGCATTAAGACAATTACATAATGCATTGCACTCTCTTTAGTCTGATGCAAGACTATCAAATGAATACATAGCTCATCCAATAGCCTCTGTATATAGTGTCTTAACTTGTCTTAAGCAGTGGTTTATCAAGTTTCTTGATGTTATAAATTCTTTACCAATATATACGTACTGTAGCATGACAATTCAAGGTTTACTCACAATTATGCTGACTACTTGGTTGAGCAACTGAAAAATGTTTTTACTGCTTGAGCACTTGAGTCTCCAATAACTTTAGACAACTCCTAAAATAACAACATGAGAAGATCTTAACCCAATAGCATCTTCATTTTTCTTTTCAGTATATTTCACTCACATTATCCTTCAAATTTTTAGACTAGCTAAATTATTTTTTTAAGATTTATATTTCTGTAGATATATCTACTGTATTTAACATTTTGACAATTCTAACTGCAGGCTATATATATATATATATATTTATAAGTTTTAATAAATAATTTTGTGCAACTTACTTGTTTTGAAGCTTGGCTGAGTGCTTTGAGAGCTACATAATATTTTTAAAATATGCAGTATTATTTTTTACTTTCCAGTCTCATACTCTACCAAGCTGTACTATTAACCTACCCTAAAGCTACGAAAAGCTAACATATGTTTCCCATTTTTCCAAACTTATTATTAATGGAGTTTTATAAAAGGTACAATTATAAAGATATTTGATATATTTGTAAATTACACACTTGAAAAATGCTGTAACAATGCAATTGCTTTCTTTCCTCCCAGGCCAGGAATAGTTTGAACAGTATCCAGTGCAGCTTGGTCGACTTGCTTCTGAGCTTTTTTGATATAAAATGGGTTGGTTCTAGGATTTCCACATACATCAACCAACTGGATAAGCAACTGGGCTGCTTCACTATGTGATGTCACTGGGTACAAATTGAGACCAACATTGATCGAGGTGAATTTCTGAAGCTGCTCACAATATTGTTCAGTAAGAGCAGTCTTTTCATAAATAACCAGACCTCGTAACACCTGAACCTAACAAATCAATTATTATAAGAATTAGGTAGTATCGAGCAAAACAGATTTTTTATATGCTACAAGAAAGTTTTACAGTACCACATTAACATAGAAATGATTTGAAAATTAACTTTTAATCCATATATTATATAATAACAAACCTTTGCTAATTTCACAATTCTTTGCTTGTAGTGGCCAATCCCATTGATTAAATCTGACTCATTTAAGAATATTACACCACTCTGTGCTGAAGGACGGAAGTCCAGGAAACCAAGGTTGTCAAAAATTACATTAATACTTCCTAGATAATTTGGATAAACTACAATAAGATAGATCATATTCATAGTTATAGTAGTATGTCAGCAAAACATATTTGATATAATGTTCCAACCTTGTAAAACTTTCACAATTGGTGATCCTTGGTACTTCTGATGAACTGCAATATGCCCAGTTGGTATACGAACTCCTCTGAGAGCAAGCTGAGACGAACTCATTGATTTTCTTAGTTTTGGCCTTTATTATTTCGAGTCATTTAAATGTTCCCGCCAACCGCCATTTGTTTGCGCGAAGCTTTAAGTTTACTATACGTATGTCTTGAATGAAGTACTTGTCCACAATATACCCTGTTTGCGCGACTGCATTACACTGTTCCAGAGGTGTCTCACACAAGGTACATTTTATTTCTTATTGCATGTATTTTGTTCGATATTCGTGGATAAATAATAATGTGCTCTTGTTGTTTGGTATTATAGATGTAATAGCTCGCAGTTTTTACTTGATATTTTATCCTTGGTAACAGATGATGGAATATATAAAGGAAGTAAACGAGCTGCTAGCAGATGAGGTACACCTCTCAAGATATATTTATTATTACTGTATTAGTATATGAGTTGTTGAATACATAATGGATATTATATTATAATATGCACTACAGTCATGTCTGTCAATTTCAAATGATTAGCTACATAGCTTCCAAAAACATGTCTTTACTGTAATCATGAAAACAGAACTGGCCTCTGATTATGCATGCACATAGATGACAATTTTCTCAAAATAGTAATTATTAATAATTTGCCCAGTATTTGTCAAAGAAGTACTGTAAATTAATTATAATTTCTGGTTTGGTGTGGCTAGATGTGTGCAACCTGAAGTTGCTTCTATTTTGAGCAGTCCTTCATTAGAGAGAACTACTGCAGTCGTTTTATTCTGATTTGCTCTAAAAGTAAGTTGATATTGTATTATATTGTGATATTTATATATTATGAAATTTTTGTTAATGTTCAGAGCGGCGGTCGAGGATGGAAGCGGAGAAGAAATGCACCTGATTCCGGGATAAGTGCCAAGCGACCAGCAATGATGTCACTTAAGGAGGCCCCGGAAATCAGTCAGGAAGAAAGGGAACAAATTTTAAAGATGGTTGCTGAAAGTGAACCAGAGGTTATAGTTATATTAGTAAAGTTTAATATTATACTGTATGTAGCACAGAGATAACGTGAATACAGAGTCTGTTAATGATATTGTCAATGACTGTCATTTACTCTATGTTTCACTTACCAAGAATACTGTAAATCTTTAGATAGATAAGACATATAATAGTTTTTATATTTTAATTATTTATGCTTTGTGGTAGGCTGAAGCACTGGACTCAAGCACAATGAAGAAAATGATAGTTTCGTTTGAAAAGAAAGTGAAGAAAAATCAGGAAATGAGAATAAAGTATTCAGATAATCCACAAAAGTATGTGAACGAAAGTAATTAAAGTTATTGAGCAATATAATTTGGGTGGTATTCAAAAATTGTTTGTTTTCAAAGATTTTTAGAGTCAGAGTTGGATCTTCATGATGAAATTCAGAAGTTACATGTGATTGCCACAGCTCCCGAACTGTATGAAGTCTTGGTTCAACAAAATGCTATACAAACCATCCTTGGTCTGCTTAGTCATGAAAACTCAGATATCCTTTGTTACATGGCAGACCTATGTTATCATAAACTGCATAATAGTTTCCAGTAAACTTGCAAACTTTTGATATGTTAACAACTCCTTCATCATATTCACATATTTCCATTGCCATTGTTGAACTACTACAGGAATTGACAGATGTTGATGTCTTGAACGAGAGTGAGGAAGGGGCAGAGACCTTATTTGATGCTTTAGTGAGTGAGCATTTTACAAAATACCTTCCTGTATTTGCCACTTTTTGGCCATTTTGACAAATATCAAAATACCAGCACAGCAGAGCAACCAACTCCAATAGTACAGCTGTAGTATTATTTGGTCAAAAATTACTCGTTGTTTGATTGTTTGTTTCAGCTTGAAGGTCAAGTTATTGCTTTATTAGTTCAAAACATGGAACGTCTTGATGAAACTGTCAAAGAAGATGCAGATGGGGTCCATAATACTTTAGGTAACATTATTACAAATTGAAGAATTGTAGTCACAATGGAGGGGTATCCAGAATCCTGGGACAAGTGAAATCCAGGCGGAGGTGGGATTCAGAGAGTAGGATCTGGAATCCATGGAGTGGGATCAGGAATCCAGGGAGTGCAATCTGCAATCTAGGGGGTGAGATCTGGAATCCAGGAAGTGAGATCTGTGATCCAGGGATCCCAGGAGCAGGATCTGAAATCCGGAAATCGGTGGGACTACTCTTTATTATATCATGAAAATGTATTAATTAATATATAAATTTGGATTACTAAAGGGACAATAGAAAACATGACAGAGTTGAAACCAGAGCTATGTGTTACTGCTGGTGAACAAGGTCTTATTGCCTGGCTGCTTAAGAGACTGAGAGTAAGTTATCAGATGTGCATTAAATCTTAGTGTCAATGTTCTATATCATCATCAATATTATATGTTATTTCTGTAGAAACCTGCAGGATATGATCCAAATAAACTTTACTGCAGTGAAATTCTCTCCATACTCTTACAAAACACACAAGGTAATGACTACACAACATGTTTATTTAAAAGACCATTAGGCATGGTGTCTCTTTGGTCTTGATAACCAGACAGCCATAAAAGTTCTTAGTAAACAGGGTTAATTTGGTTGGAGAAAAAAACATGAAAAAGGATCTTAGTGGATCGTAGATTCGTCTTTGATTTATATTACAGTATCAAATACTGATACATTATTCCATACTGTATATTATTTTTATAGAAAATCGTGATTTACTTGGTGCAGTTAACGGTATTGACACATTGTTACAGTGCCTATCTGTAAGTAAAACTGCATATCTCAATCATAATTCAGTTGTAAAGTAATGAAAGTTGACACGTGTTGCACTCGTGAAATTGAGCGAAAGTTCTTCCCAACTCTGTCCCACCAAAACAAATTCATTTTCTTAAAGGTTTACAAACCACGTGACCCGGGTTCCGCGAACGAGATTGAATACATGGAGAACCTGTTCAACTGTCTGTGCAGTTCTCTCATGGCTGTTTCCAACCGTGAACGTTTCCTGAAAGGGCAAGGTTTACAGCTCATGATCCTTATGTTAAGGTACGTATTTTCCGCTACAACGAACCTTCCAAAGAATGCCTCAGGTCTTCTTCGCAGTTTCTGGCTTTCTATTTTTACATTAATAACAGCACAGTTGGTATCAGTCATGAAATCTGTGCTTCTTTTGTTCAGAGAGAAGAGGCTGTCTCGTCGCAGTGCATTGAAAGTTTTAGATTATTCTATGCAAGGCGTCGAAGGTGGTGACAACTGTACGAAATTTATTGAAGTTCTTGGCCTCAGAAGTTTGTTCTCTTTGTTCATGAAGGTAACTGGCAGGGGCACTGAGTTTTATTAAACATATTTTAACCTCTGCGATGTCGTATGGTGACGTCATTAAAATATCACATTACGTCGTTGTGACGTCATTGGAACGTTACGTTACGTTGCTCACAGACAGCGTCATTGCAACGTAGCGCGGCACCTAACTATAACCATTTAACCAGCTTCTTTAGTAACGAAGTCTTAAGACTCTTACACTTTAAATAAACTTCGTTAGGAATCGGGAGCAACCGTCCCGCGTACGCTCATGTGTGCCTATTTTTTCAGCCTCCAAAGAAGAACAAGAAAATTGGTTCAAAAGAAGAAGAATATGAAGGTGAAGCTTTGCTGATTTTCAGAAATAAAACTGGAATGTGGTGTAGCTCAGCTAGGAACTTAAATAAATACGTAGTAGAATGCTGGATGTTGACATGTATATTCCCTTCTTAGAGCATGTCTGTTCAGTTTTGGCTTCGTTGTTTCGAAATTTAACGGGAACGCACAGAACAAGATTGGTGCAGAAATTTATTGAGGATGATCACATAAAGGTGAGATTTCTTTATAAGCATTTCTTCATATTGCATTCTTCATATTTACGACCACGGGCACGTCTTTTTCATGTCTGGATTTTTTTCTCGTTCAACCAAGGTGGACCGTCTTATCGAACTGCATTTCAAGTATTTGACAAGGGTGCAGGATTGCGATGCTCACATTGAAAAACAGAGAAAAGTATGTTGCATAATAAAGATTCTTAATTTATCAACAATATATTTCGATCACTACACGTCCGTAGTGGTTTATACATTGTATGCAAGATCGTGGTATCCGCAATCAACATGTTGTTGAGGTCATAGAGTCAGTCAGTGTACGACGCCCTGTTGACCACTGAGCACCATAAAGTGCAGTGACGTTGCTCTAATGAGTGACGTAGTACCCATCCACTGACGTAGGACCCTCAAGGACAGTGACGTATAGTATAGTGGCGTAGATGTAGTGAGATCAGGGCAGTGGCGTAGATTCGGGACAGTGTCGTACACGAAATGCCATAGAGGGTTGACGGTCTGTAGGGATAGTGGCGCATGCGCAGTGATCTAGTTGCAGTAAGCTCCAGTGACGTAGGTACTGGTGTAGTTTATGAGAATTAAGTAAGTGTTTCCTGTGAGGGATTTGTTCACGAATTTGTCTCGCTGTATGTTTGTGTGTCCATTTTATCCTAGACTCTGGAGAAAGATGGCGAAGATCTAGATGAAGCTACCGAAGATGAGTTCTACCTACGTCGATTGGATGCTGGCTTGTTTACTTTACAGTTGATCGATTGTACCATTGTAGAATGCTGTAGTTCTGGTAACCCCTCGGTAAGTAACAGCATCTTTGCTAATAATACGCACACATTCCCCAGAATATAGAACTCGATACAATTGATGTAGAAAATTTGTTGTATCGGTTGTTTTAGATAAAAACTCGTGTCCAGACACTTCTGAACCAACAAGGTGGAAACATTAAGGATATCCGATCAATATTACGAGGTAAGTGCATGATATCATGGACCCTCCATTATCCTTCAAGGACCCTCCATTATCCTTCAAGGACCCTCCATTATCCATATTTATCAATAACTATTGCCAGTGCATGAACGGTCAATGATAATCGAATCAATATCTTTGTTTAGAATATGCTGCGAGTTTTGGTGACGAGAAAGGCAAGGATCGTGAAGAGTTAGAAAAACGAAGGATTCTTTCACTTGTCGATCGATTTTGATCCTTCAATCCCTGGCAGTGAAAAACATCGACACGGGTCCCCTTTAATTTCCACGTACGGCCCGAAAATGCAACAAATGAAAGAGAAGCTACGTTGCCAAAACGCCGGGATCCTGTATTATACATACAAACTGTTTTGCAGAAAAACAGAATTCTCTGCTAATATGAACTAATATTTTGTAAAAACAGAACTCCAGATACATTCTTCTTTAGTCAGCAAGACAGTTAAAACAGTCATACATATGTAAAAGAATTGCTTTCCTTACACCGCAGTTATGTAAACTTGAAACAAAGGAAACTAAGTAAATTATAGCATTTCTAAACCTCTCCATTCTTACTCGCATTATCCTAATATATATAGATAAACGATTTAGTGTTTATTTCTGACTAGAACTTTTTTTGGTACTGAAGGACCATATACCATTTACAACAATCCGATGATGCATTGAGATTTAAGACTAGTTAGAATGCTACAGACTATTTAACTAAACTAAGTCACTATTGTTTGGGTTTCATTCAGACAAACTAATGTCATTTGTCGACGTCTGAATAGACACAGCTCTGGCGAAGACAATTACAGCTAGTACGATCTATTGAATTCGCGCAGACGAATAAATGCTAAGACAAGTTGAACAATGGGAGTGGGTTGTTACTGTAAACCCTGTTGCCATTACTTTCTACTGTAAATTGACGTGTTCTCTGTATTTCAGGTTATAGAATGCTGTTTCTGTAAAATTTAATGTGTTTCTGTTGCTACTTGCTATTTTCTGCATTGAATATATATAACATAGTGCTTTTGCCGCTGTCCCTGTCATTTTCGTGTTCACAAAGCGGCTGGTACGTGATCTCGGAGTGATTGAATAGTATCTAATGTAGATCGCCATTAACTGTCTAAAAGCTATAGCCTATAGTCATGGCAACTTGAAGATGTCACAAAGTCAAAGACAAATAGTGTATATGTTTGCAGTTGTTTAAGTGTTTACAAAAGAAATTAATCTTGTTTTCTAGATGTATATAGCTACGCGATTTATTTTTGCCCGACCACAATTGACAAAGTTTTGAAGACAACACAGCTGTTGTTTTGCTATAAAAATATCAAAATGCCAATCAATGCAAACAAAACAGACGCGTAAAGCAGTTGGAGAAAGTAGTTCCCTATTTAGACGACGCAAGCCCCATTATGTACTTTATATTCACAAAAAGAATCACAAAGTTCATGTCTGCAATTTTCGAGTTCATCAGAGGCCATCCAAATAGCAGACAACAAAAACATTGAAACACTTCTTTGGTAAATTTCAAGAGTTTGCCAAGTATAGAGTACAGCTATTCTTTGCTAAATGTGTTAGTTTTTGAAGAAACCGAGTATTATTAATTATTGTTCTACCAAGACTGAAAACACCTAAATCACACTTTTAAGATTAGCGTCAGGATTAGGTTCAAACTTAAAGTTAGGGTTGGGTTGACATTAATTTGGGGGAACTCTTTTATTTTATTCTGTATTGAAGTTGTTTTTGACTAAAGTGTTTAGGGTTTAGGTTTAAGATTAAGTTAATGTTAAGGGTTGAAAAAACATAGCTGAATTGAAATTTGTATTTCTTATCCTTTTATACTCCAACACCCAATTCTCTAAGAATCAATTGCATGAACACTTATTTATGTAAGATTTTTTACGAGTTTCATTACTGAACCCATCAAACGGTTTGAGGCAAAATATCTAAAGACCAACGAATGGAAGAAGCCCGACAATTTAGTCTTGCTTAATATGCATGCAAATCTTTCCGTGTTCAAATACTTTAAAAACAATTATTTCCACAGAAATTTGAGTGCGGTACATCCTAATGGTTTGAAATTTGCATAATACGTTCGCCAGCTTTGCTGATTTAAGGTAAAAATATCAACAATACAATATGCTAACCCCATGACATCCAGTAGCTTTGGCTCAGTACGCCAGCCACGCATGCACGCCAAATTCCATATGTATTGTGAGATAATAGAGAGCTTAAGCAACGAGGACGGGAACGGCAACGAAAACGTAGAACGAGTTACGGTACTTAGAAAAAGA
>JAOTOK010032246.1:0-10791 GCA_025770025.1 Virgularia gustaviana
TCCTCTATTTCAAGTCGTTTCTGCCAGACTAGACAAACATAATTATTGTTGATTATATCTTTAACCGTATTGTCTTTTATGTGTATCATATAGGTACACAATGCGCTGTAAGACTGTCGACCAACGAGGGAAAGTAGTTCTCGATTTTGAACTGGAGGTTTGCGAAATTCCGCGGCTTGATTTATTTGGTGAGTCCCAGTTTACAGTAACTACTTAAATAAGTTAGGGGTAAACAGGTACAGATATACATGTATATTATTCTGTCTTTCGAGCAGTAGATTGCACTTATCAATTTCTGTTATCACGTATAACACATATTCAGCTACTCGTAACGAGCTTTTGTATTTTTCAATTTGTAAACATGTTACTTAGCCGCAGGCACTGACCATCTGCCTCCAACATCACAGACTGTATTTTTCCCGAAGCAACTATAGAAGGCTGAGAATGTCCTTGCGTTCCTCGACTACCCTTACAACAAATTGGTACTCTAGTTCCTTTTTATCCCCCAAACACCTCAAATAGTGTAATTAGTACGTCTAGGTTGTCCTGCCCATTTTCAAGGTACGTTTTGGCATTTAAACTTAAAAAATGCCTCTGGGTGTGGCAATAATAAGAATGAGTCTCGTGCGACCAACTGAGTGCTATTTCTTGAAAGAATGAATTATCAAACCTACATAGAAATAAATAATGCATATTACGTCATTGGAAGTGAAAAAATAAAGCATTTAGAGTTTTTAAAGATGATTTTTCCTACGTCAGTATTATACAACAACAAACAAACAGATACACTTCCATGCAGGGTAAGTATTACATGTGAGGTATTAGTTTAATTACAGTCACTCATAATAATTAGGTTGGAATTATATCCAAGATGGCGGCATGTGGATATCTTCAAGTGAGAATATCTTGAAACCAAGCAAGATACAAGGAAACTGTAAAAATATAAGATTTAAGAAATCTTCCAATTAATACAAAAATAAATTTTTTTGGGGATGTCTTTTTTGAAATAGTATTTCGCACTTCAGCGACTGGTACTAATGCCAGAAACTTAATGCTTATTGCTTTTAAAATTACTTGTGCTTATACGTTTACGTTTGATAGGTATGATTTTAGCTATATGCTGCTTCGCATTATATACCTTGAATTAATTTGCTTTGTTTACTTTGATCATTAGGAATTCGAAGAAAACGTTTGAAAGGTGATACTTGGGCTTACAAGAAAATATGTGAAGAAATTTTAAAGGAAGCCGATCTGTAGTTTGTATTTATATTTCGGTATGTACAGTGAATGAAAAAAAATGGAAGTGTGTCGGGGAGCAGCATTTCGCCACACAATGCACCAAAATGAAATTCTATGACAAAAAAGCCATTTTTTACATATAATTTGTAATTATAACCAATGACAAATTTTTGCCATCTGTTTCAACGTGTACCATATTTTCGTACATACTTCAATGTACCTTGTATATTAAACATTATATAACACGCCTTATAACAATATTTAGATGATCCTAATGAACTGATGTAATATTGTTTTGAGTTAAGTAAAATATTGTCATGTAATATTTTAATTTAAGTATGAGACGGAGGATTTTCCTGGGGTTTCGTCCGAAAGCGCTTAGAAACCGACCGAGGTCAAGTTTTCGAACTGACTTCTCGAACTCACAGCAATACCAAATTTTGTAATAGGTCCTAGGATCTTAAAAATATCAAAGTACTAGTCGGCTTCTTCCGATTTCACAGTACTGAATAAATATTAATTTCTTTTGTCCTTGCTTCATGAATAATCAATGTTTGAGAACTATAGTTGAAGTACTTGGTGGTAGTACTTTATATTTTAAATAGACTTAATGTTGAGATTCAGATAAATTTGTACAAGGTCATACATAAAGTCTCTGTCACACGGAGCAATAGACCGATTCAGTCTTGTATGCAAATTGCCCATTTCAATGTTTACATATACTTCTGAGAGATGGTTTGTTGTGTGTGCCCGAATATGAACACAGGCAACAATGGGGTTCTTATGACAATAATAACAGAAGCTACTAATTTACAACTCTAACAAGTACATGTAAACATTGAAATGGCTAATTTGCATACGAGGCTGAATCGGTCTATTTCCTCGTTCAACTCGTCTCGCAACACTGATCCGAAGTGATTTTCACCCCCAAATCCCGCATAGATAATACACGGCGTTTTACATCAGTGGTTTTTTACCTCTTAGGTCAGTTTTGCGAGCCAAGTTGCCCGAACAAACTTCATCGGGACACAACTTTAATAGGACACACTCGTAAATCTGAGTACATACAAGTGCCAAACAATACAATACAATACAATACACACCACCAAGCCTACCTGGATTGACAAACGATCACATTTCAAAAAATCTGGCTAATATTTTTTCCCAAAATTTTAATCCTGCATGTGTAAGATCGATGTTTTTAAATAACTTTTAATTAATGTATCAAAATCAGTTAGGGTTATTATTAGTAGACACCCGCGGGCACGCGGGTAACTAACTGCTCAGGCTTTTAAAGAGGCATTGTTTTTTTAAAGAGGCATTGTCACGCTCGCTACTTCGCACCAGAAATATGATTATAATGTAAGAAATGTTCTACCGACAATTAATTATACTTTGGTGTAATACATGCATATATTATTATCATACAATTTCCATCAGTCGTACTATTTTCTTATTGGCTGAGAACACTTGTATTAATCCTGAATGCGTTTTACTAGGGGTAGCTACTATTAGTAAGGGTTATATACCGTGAGTGAGACTGCATGATATGCTAGTTATTACTCCGAGGGTTAATAAGTAGGCGTAAAGGCATATCAACTGAGGTCACGGTATATAACCGTCTTATATAAATGTTGAGTAGGTTGCTAACAATGTTTTTGAAATTTCAAATACTTTCATTCGAGATTTCACGGCGGTACAGCATACCACAGGTGTGGTACTATTTCCCTAATACTGCAGTATATCCGGGAATTCTGTCTATCACGCAAGCACCAGCTGATCGGAAATAATGACATCAGACCACCAGTCTTCTTTGAAACAAGTAACAGTATTTTTCTGGTTAATAAAAGAGCTAACTTCTATTGTTATAAATGTATATAACATGTAATGTAAAACCATAAAGAGACAAACAAATAAACAAGATAAACAAATGATCCAAATCTTCATATTTTATGTAATTCTACGTAATATAAGCGATATAATCCACCAAAACTCGTTAAATTTCGTTTGAAAGTCGCCATGTTTATTTTACTCGACCATATCTCTCGACTGTTCATGTCATGCGGACAATTATTCCCCGAAGAAGGTTCCCTGCTGGACTCCATGAAGATGAATGAGGGAACAAACCATAGCAAGATATACAATAGAGACCTTTTGTATTTTAGTAATATGATGTAATGTGAGTTCTGTATTTGGCGTCACACACGCGATTTCCGTAACTGGAAAGTGAAACACAGAAATATTAATTTTCGCGACTTTGACGCGTCATAACTTCCAAACTAATTGACCGATTTTAAAAATTATTTCACCATAATTCATGATAAATCGTGATCTTTTCTTAAAGATTTTTAAAAAATTCCCGTTAGAGGCACTTTAAAATAATAATAGAAATTATTTAGCCAAGGCTGTTTTCTGTGGAGTATTTCACAACTTTTTTTACTGTTTTTGAGTTTTAACCCTTTCGTGTCGTGAGGGTCCACTGCAGAGTAAAATCTATTAAGACCTGGCGTTAGCCAGAGTAAAATCTATAAAGTCTGACCACAAAGGGTTAACCTATCTTGTGTAGCAAGTTAATTGAGACAGGAGCATGCATGCTGCTGATTTTTCATTAGCCCATTACTGGTTTATTCTCTCAAGGCGATTTATATCATACAGCTCAGTGATTTATATAAGAAGTTTACAAATAATACTCATGTGATAATAGTTGTCACATGTTTTTATTGATGATGTACTTGATAACCGTAAAGCCAGCGTGCAGCGTGTACTGAAATACTCATTAGAGTGTTAACTCATTTTGCATTGTAAACTATTTGTAACAGACTAACAGTTTTAAATATGTATATATAACCGTCTTATGTCGTTGTTGGGAAGGTTACTAACAAGGTTCTTATTGCAATTTCAAATACTTTCATTCGAAATTTCACTAGGTTTTCGGACAAATTGAACTTCATTATTTATTCAAGGTCAATAGTGCTCATATTCGATTTCGACCAATCAAATGCCAGGATATATTTCCGTCGGAGTTCGAACGAAAACCTCCAGTTGAGCGAAACGGCCATGAACAAATATGGCGGCCGCTTCCACTGCACATTGGCTAAAAATTAATAGAAATCGACTCCGTTTGAAAGTAGGAAAAGAATGGCCCTGCAGTATCTCTACACCAAATGTGAAGAAAAGTAACTGCAATAAGAAGTTGCATAGTTTGATCGATTGTTTACGGCATGTAAACGGTTCACACAACAATTTATACAAACCACAAACCGTATATAGGAAGATTTCTGAAAGCAAAGAAAGTTACTGGTAATAATTAGGGCGTCGATCCTTGGGGAACAACGGGATAGGTCCCCCCACTTTTCATGTAGGAGGGGGCAAATATCCACATTCCACACACCCCACCTCCCACCCCCATTTTTATTTTATAATGTCTTTTATGAAAGCACAAAAATGGCCGCTCCAGTAATCTAGAGGCTCATATTATACTACACTGAAGATTTTTCACTCGATTTTCTCACTTATCGGTGATGCCTCGTATGCTTAGTGCTCACCAATACTGAAAACGCATCCTAGCCTATGTTCCCAAACTAACTTAACCGAGACCCCTGTACGACCCTCGTTAATTGATAATTAAACTAATCTATGGAACTCAAGGCATCCCACCCCCCATTTTTCGAAAATGGGTTGACGTCCTTGGTTATTAATTGGACAGCTCGTTGTCGTTGTCCATCATCGAATACCGAACTCTGGCTACGCCGTTCTTGGGGCTGACGGACAACTCTGAATTACGTGTGTTGTCTTAACGATAATTCTTTGTGAGGAGTGTATTCATACACTCTAATGCTCTAGAAGTATGTACATATATTCCACATAATTACATACACGAAGATGACAATCCTTTGGGACGAATCGTATATCGTGTACCTAGCCGGTGGATGTAGCAGGTGGAGACTATAGTGCTTTACCCTGAGATCTATCGCCAGATAAATGTGGCGAAACTGCCCTGCAGCCCGCGTGGTGTTTTTCAAGCCGTTGACAATAAGTGTGGCTGGCGGTATTTTTTCTCGAATATTTATCACATTATTAATTAATAAGAATTGTTCGCATATAAATGAGACTGTTGACTGTATCTTTTGTTTATTGTTGTATGTGGATATAGCATTAATTTTTGTGGCAATGTGAATTTACACGCTCACTTTCGTAACTACTTATACAGCATTATTAATTCCCTTAAAAAAATAATTATGATTTAAAAAAATATGCTCCATGATTTGTAGTGCGTTTTTATATAGATGCGTGCGGTATTTGATACCGCAAATCACAAAAGTCAATGTAGTACATAGATTTTGTCTCATAGGTTTAAGTTTGCGGTGAGTGCGGGGTATTTTTTCTGCGGTCAAGATCTTTAGCGTCATGCATGGAGTTACGAATTAATATACGTTTTCCATAAGATACATGTTGCACAGGTTCGAGACAGGGTGATTTTAATGGTTTCATAGGCCTCTTGCATCCTTGAGTAAACGTAGTACTATTTTAAACTTTGCAAAGACAAAGCGCGGTTAATACCATATTATAGTGAAAATCAGGTTTATCTTGCGCGATGTACATCACATAATTAAACTGTCTCAATAAAAAAGTATTATTTTTGTGCAAAGATCAGAATGAAGTTGTTCAACACTTACAAATGAAAAATAGCAAAACCGTTATTTATGTTATTCAAATTTTGTACTGACTCGATAAATTATTGTTCGATAAATTTAATACAAAGTATGCAAGTGCATATTGAATATATTATAAAGAAAATGAACAAAATCGTGGATAAACTTGCCATGCATGCTATAAATCAATGAATTCCTCCTACCTGCGTGTTAAGATACTAAAAAACAAGTTATACACTATATCAATATCCAAATTACTATAGTAACGACTTAGTTATCAGTTCATTGTTATCAATCATCGGTTGGTAGCATAAAAACTGCCTATGGTTTTCGTGTCGCTAGATGTCTCCGTAAAGTTTTTGTATCTATGTATATATTGATGTAATGGCATGAGTTATGCCGAGAGCAGGTGCTCTTTTTCAAAACATTGTTAGTCTTCGTACATTAATTTCAAACGACCGTGGCCACAATTATTGTACCTTTGTTAATGTTGAGGATTTCCAATAACCACAGACTCATCAAACAGTTGGAAAGGATCAGTGGAACATTGTGTTAATTATATGCTACGGACTGTCAATTTGCGAACATATACCAGGGTATATATGCACAGTTATATACATATGAATACCAGTTAGTTAAAAATACATTAACGGTGGTGCTTTGGAAATGAATTTCCGAGACTCGAATGTTGAAATATGCAAAGATAGCTAATTCATGAAGGTAAGGCCCTTTCTAGACGCCGAACTTTCCATGTGTCCAATGCAAATGAACGAAGAGAAATTAGATTTGGCACGTGGAAAGCTTGACGTATAGAATGGGCCTTACGTCACGTGCAAAATATAACGTAACATTTTAAATATCGGTGGTTTCCTATAAAACTCTGTTGAGAAACCCCAAACACTTCTTTCTCCAAAACATTCTGACAGCATACCACAAATGCCGATGGAAATATAATAACTCAACATCATTTTTGACGTCAGCAAAGTATTGGTTGGACTAAATGGAGAACACATTCTTGGTATAATACTTACATTCATACTGATATAACCCGCTATAAGCGTCATGCATATTCGTCTTGTGCATGTTTATGCGAAAATGCAGTCTTGTCTGCACGGACGCATATCATTGTAACCATATTATGTATTTCTTTAAAATATAAGTTACTTTCATCAGATTCCCGCGGGCACGGTGCGACCTGGAGGTAGGGGGATTTACCCTACCAATTTTAATCCGTACTGCCTTTTTCAAACAAAATACAATATAACTAAACATTTTAGGAGTTTTAATTGCAAACATTAGGATCCGCTACCGATGCAGATCAAGGTATTTCCTTTATAAAAATATATGGTCCTGTTCAGGGTTGAGTCACTCACGAAACTAATAATGGCAAAGCTAACGAAACTATAAAATAGAAAATTTGCTAGTGCCGATACTATTGCACTTTCGTATTATCGCTATACAGCTAGAAAATTAGCGTGTCGTGTGACTCTGCTGACACCTACAAGTCTGTGTATATTCTCAATCGTCAATGTCGTTAATAATAATAATGTCCTTTTTCTAGTTTACTGTTCACTTTACTGCTAATGTGGTATTTTACCCATGCATATACAAGTCTGTACAATTAGTCTGTACAGTTGATATAATTTAGCGTGCTCTGCTTATAATAGGCTTATAGGAAGCTGCGGGCACTTTTGTGGAAATTGAGAAAAGTAGCCTTTTGTTTAGGGATTAGTGCCTACAAAGCCAAACTCTGGTATCCCTCTCTAAAAACATTCACTCAAATATCAGGAAATATAGTCTTCCTAGCATTCTATATCCCAAAAAGATGCATATTAGAACGTTTTGAAAAAATAAGATATATTTAGACGGTCACTGATGGCGCTACTTTTGTCAACCGTAAAGTGCCTAAAAACTAATGTGTGCCCCCACCTTGCAGTTGCTTCCTACGCTTATGATTCTGCTTACTGATTCGCCAACGATCGACATATAAATTTTAATATCTTTATGTTGAAACATTATTACGAAAATCCATTCATTTTTCGCTAACTCTAATTGGGGAATCTAACAGACTCAGAAGGAACATGAAAAACGATTTAATATTTTAGGAATTTACGTTTTCTAGCACTGTTTTAGTATGTGGGCTACAAGATTATTGTCTTGTTTAAGTTATATAGGACTCCCACGTTGGATACACCGCCTTTTTATACATTAATTGCAACCAATGCAATATGTTTTCATTTATGTTTTAAAAAACCATTAAAAACTGTTTGAAATGATAAAATTTAAGCTACACGCGGATATTGAATAAAAAATGCGAGTCTGCTTAATTTGTTTGCTAAATTCCCTGTCACCTCTTAATTTATTGGAGCATGTTTTCCTTTGATAAAATACGTACGGTTTTTCTATGAATACATTCATGCATCCTCATCACGACCATCATACTCAGTATCAACTGCGCATTAGCTACATGACCGAACAATTAACACACACCTGAGACTGACATATGCTAGCTGACATGATGTACAACTCCACTGTAAGAAAACCTATTAAAACTGATATGCATATGCTAAGGGCAATCGAGTTCTTGAAATGTATTCAATCATTTGTTATTTTCTTATCAAAGAAGACACGGCACGCATGCGTGTTCACTAAAGTTCTGATGAATACGTTTCATTTAATTGAATATACGTGTGTAATTAGTTTTTGGCGAAACAACAACTCGTTTGGATCATTTATTTACCTCTTTAATACACGATTTAAAAAATCAGGATTAAAATGGAGTTGCAGCAATGTAGAATTCTAAGCTGCACTCGACTGAAAATTTGCTCCAAAGCAGTGGCTAATAACCGTCTTACCGTCTTACAAAACGTCTTATCAACCATGATATCGCGAAGCGTCAGTCACCTTGTCAGCATGCGATCTTTACCCTCAAATTTGGGTGCACTGCACGCAAAAACCACAGCGTATAAATATGTGCTATTTTTAAGGAAATGGTTTAAAACACGGGGTATATGTCTGGACAGCTTCACGAATACTACCTGAGAAACAAAATAAATCTACTGACCGACGTTTTCTATGCTCATCATTCATAAATAAACATGTTTCCATAATTAAGCTACAATATTGTCTTGCTTATTCATACACGCAAAAACACATCTTACAATGTTTATGCGTGTTCGTGAGTTTATTCATAAGAGACAAAGTTCCTTCAACACACGATGCCTAATTAGGTTTTCTCTATACTTTCTCAAGCTATGTCCTTTGTGATCAACAATAATATACCGTTCCATTTCTTCGCATATGGCATGGCGACGAGGCTGGTCGGCGGCCACAGCTGAGCCATTTGCCGTGACACTATTTACCTTATTGAGATCAGTTGAAAAAAATTCATTTCTCGCAAATTTCCTAGGCACGTTCAGTTTATCGTTACCCTCAAAATCCACGCAATCATGATCATAGTCATACGGTGATGTTCTTTTTGTCGGACTGCGCGGTGCAGGCATCTCGTCAATTGTACTCAATAGACCGGGCGAGTTCACACATTTCGTGGTTCGTAATAACGGACAAAGCACTGACTCGCGTGCGACAACCTCCACGTCTACATCATCCACTTCAATATGAATGTTTTCTGGATTTCGTTCTCCTTTCAATGAACTCACCAGTCGTTCCTCGCTTGATGATAACCAGGATCCAGTTGACTGGCATGAACCGGGCCGATAAAGTTCACAATCATCTTTGCCAAAATTTTCCAGAGAACTTCTGGTGCTTGCCGCACTACTCACATTGCTCGTGCTCTCATGATCATCGTCCAGTAGGAGCCTTTGTTCATCCAGAGATTTCGATCTGTTTGCGACCTCCCGAAATTTCTTTTGAATACTAGAAGGAACATCAAATGACCATTGACGCCGGAGCGATTTTCGCTTACTACTTTTCATTTCTGTCGTGTCTTTGTCGCAGTAGATATTCCAGATAGATTAAATGCAGCCAGCGTCTAGCAGTTACGTCAGTAAAACATGAATGTGACATGCACTGCAGTTTCACGCAGGAAACTCATAATATCGCAGACGTTGATGCAAGCAAGGGAGCAGGTTATGTTTGTTATGTGACGCTGTTGTGTTTGTCGAAAAGATGTCGTCTTTTCAAAACACCTGGCCTTATATATTCTGTGTGTGAAAGCGACTGAGGTTCAGTGATAAATCGATAATAGAAAACGAGTACTGTACATCCGCTGGACCCATGTACTGCGGTAATAAAATAAAACATGTATGAAGTGAATGCACACTGAGGCATAACATAGTTATCTTATACTTATATGTTGCATATTCAACTCAGCCCACACGGGTTATTTATATAACGAAAATAATGGTTGAGTGGTTAATATTTTCTATAGGTGTCATACCCTCAATTTGAGTTCTTTGCGGAATATATTAACCGGCGTGATCGAATGGCTAAAGGGTTCACGTATAATTTAAAACCGTCGCCTAAGCGCTGTTTTGAAGAGGGATATACTTCATGTCATTCACATACTTCGTGAACACGTGGACTCACAGTGACGGCAGCTGGCTTTTGCTTATAGCATTGAATACAAAATTAGGCCTACGTGGTACTAATTCATTGGGATGCATGCGTGGTTTGAGATGTGCAACATTATAACTGATGTGCATTGTTCTCTTATAAAAAAATATATGCACTAGCTAGATAATGAATCATAATTGCGAGAACCGCTGAGTATTTTCATAAAATACAAAACAACGATTAAATAAAGTTAACATCTTTCAAAGGTTTAAGAAATGAGTTAACTTACAGATAATTTAACAGAAGCCTTAAAGCGGGGTTACAGTCCCTTCTGCGCATGTCTCAAAAACGTAAACAAGTGAGGACCCCACTTAATTTGGAGGCT
>JAOTOK010032257.1:0-10791 GCA_025770025.1 Virgularia gustaviana
ATCTGCACTACACTGATGAGTCCCAAAAGGACGAAACGGTTCCGTCTGTAGTTATATATATATATATATATATATACTTATTATATATATATACTTATTGAAAAACGTCCATGGAACTATTCTTCGTTTGCACTTGACGTCACGGCGGCCATGTTGGGTGAATTTTTAATTGCTAATGAGCGAACATCTTTTGTCAAAAAGAGTATCTCCCTCATTTGCAATTATAAGTTCATCCAACATGGCGGACATGGTTTTGTTTCCCCAAATCCCATAGGGCAGAAACCACGTGGTTGCAACCCAAGAATACAGGGTGTCTCAAAAAAGCGCAACCACTTAAAGTGTATATGCAACGAAATTTTCGTGTTTGTTTTTATCGCATGTTATCCGAGTAGTTTCTGTGATTATTACCATAGTGTGATATGTTTTTGACAAACATAACGTTAAAGTGCACTTTTTTAGCCTTTGAAAACGTGGACGTGAGGTAAAGACTGTCGAAATACTGGGAATGAATTTGCACACTGCATACGTCACTGATGAGATGCATTGAGAGTCCATTGGGTGTGTTTGGTTTTGTGATGTTAATGAAGGTAAATTTTACCAATGAAAAGCAAATGCATGATAAAACAGTATATTAAAGAACGATGTCATCATCATAAATTTAAGTGTTAGCAGCTACCTACCTGTTTTTGATTTTCATGAAAATCGAAACGTCGTATATATCGTAATTATCCGTTTCTTTTGTGTCAAAACTTATCTCCTATTTATAGTATTTGCAAATTGCATTTCCATTTTCGATGCACCATATGCTTGCTTTTACATAGAACTATTAAGCTAACGCCTTCTCAAGAGTATTTTACTTATCAGAAAAAGTAACTGTGATCGTAGCTAGGGAAGTTCATTTCGCGATTTGTCTCCTTAAGCTATTACAAGTACTCTTAGTACTAGTGAGCAGTAGCATTTCTAGTATTTGATACTTGATAGAGCCGCTGTCGTTCGAATTGCCCGAAATTCTAATTGCGACAATTTTATCTTATTATAGATCATTATGGTAAACAGTTGGAAAGGCTGTTTACAATTCCAGCTATGAAAAATAATTATAAATAGAATATTGGAAACGACATGTGGCCTATGAGCGTCATAATATGTCTTTAGTTTAGTTATAATTTGCTTGTGTATATGATCAAAAGCAACCCGATTCAGAAAGGGACTGCAAAGTTTTAGTCAATGTAGGCAGGGTCTTTAACAGGTAGCAACTGATACTTCTAGGATCAGTGTGTATACTATACTTCCTTGCATTATTACACTATAAATTTACTATAAATTAATAAGCCTTCAACGCTTGGTTTAACAATCATTCTTCTCTTTTCATTGCCGCGTAAAATATCAGTTTATTCATATAGATAAACTGAAGTGTGTACGTAAAAAAGTTCTTTTCAGGAAAGCCATGTATCGTCAGTATTAGCCTGTACAGGAAATGAATAAGATCCGCGATTCTAATTTTGCTATTTATGGTCGACTACTATTTTTAGCAGCATGATCATATTCATAGCACAAATGGTCCTGTGACTAGCTCTTGTCTTGATTTAAATATTTCTAATCAGTAGGAAAAATGCAAGCAAAATGGTTCCATTCATGCTTTTAGTGTTTAATTTCTGTAGATTGTGTAGGACGTTTATCGGACGTAGTGATCTTTGCCAGTGATTGACACCGTCCGGTACATCTGGCAGCACAACGGACGCCAACGCCAATGCAACGCGGCGCGCGCGACGCCAATTAGCGCTTCAAGCTCGCGCGCTAGCTTCCGAATCTCACACGGGAAGTCCCGATTCTATAACGGCGCAGAGCGCTAGCTACAGCCCGAACACAAACAAGATCAGGATCGTTGATGGGGGTTCAAGATCTATGCTCGTTGAATGAGTCGAGTGTGGTACCAGAGAAGATTTGTTCTAATTTAGTGACGAAATCATAGCTCTGTTTATTTATGAACATTGCTTTTTTCGTGATGAACTAGTAATTTTGCCAACAAAATTGCTTTGGTTAACAGATGAAAATAATGACTTAGAAACGAGACAGTTGGTTTTGATTCTTGTTGGACTGCTAGTCTACATCTTTTCATCCCTGGTTCCGTCTGGCTCGTTCCGTTCTTTTGGACGCCTAGTTGTTGATAATGGCTCAGGCCCGATATCCCAATGTCGTACCTTACATGCCAAACCATAAAGTCAATGGGTAAGTAATAAATTAATTTTAGCGTGAATACATCCTTTCGTGTCGAGGTAATGCACAAGGACCTTCGTGATATTCCCATTTGTACAAGTAGTATTTACTTGTATTTAAACGAAAACAACGAAGTCTAGAGATTAGCAGTTTGCCAGTTCCCTATTTCAATGCGTCATAAATCGCGAAGTTTGGTTAACAGTTTTGTCGTCGCTCTTGTTGCGGAGTGTTCTTCGAGTTCGACGAAGCACGGTTTGTCGTTCTTTAACGCCCCCGTCTTTGTTCGCTCTGGTGATACGACTTCTAGGTTATTGACACAGAAATCAAAACGAAACACATATAAATCCGTTACTCTCTACACTGTAAATTGTGCCGTGCACGGCGTGACAGACGAGATCCTCAGCATTGTGTAGCAAATGGCACGAATAGTTCTGGGCTTCAGCGTTAAATTGAAATAATTGGCAGTCCTATTGTAATGAAAGAGACCAACAACAGACTGTGGTCTTCGAAGTAAACACTAAGCGAGCGCTCTTGTGATTTTTGTTGTCGTTAAAATGACATGCTATCTTTTTTATATATACATATGTGAATCTTGTTACCTATTGCATCTATCTTTCTTTGAACATAGTAGAGTAGTCAAGCTCAGGATATCGACAGCGTCATAAATGTTTATCAAACCTGCCGTGACGGCACAAACACTAAACCAGTCTAGACTGTGTTCAGGAGCAGTTGAAGTCCAAATGTTCAATATTAAATTGTAAAACTGACGATTTAATGTAGCTTCATTTTTTGACGACTATTCTCTCATTATTGGTTTATTATGTAAAAAATAGTTTTCCCTGGTCATTGCGTGTGTCGGTGTGAGTACATGATATTATGAGTTGTTGGTTCGTGGCTAGTCTTTGTGATGGTTTGTGGTGACGGTTTGACCCATTCATAGACGATATTGCTTTAACTATACCCATGCATGGCTTTAAATCTCCTGGCATTATACACGGTGTCGTCCAGTGATTCTGTTAACTCAGCCGTATCTTGCCGTTTTCAGATGTAAATTCTTTAAATTCATTAATAAATGTCTGATGTTGATTTTCAAATTTGTTTTGGTTGGATCTAGCGTACGACTGCGGTACGAATACGATCTGTTGCTGTTTTGTACTTTTGAAGCATTCCAGATCAACACTTTGTAATGGACTGCATGATTGTTAATGTCCTCTGGTTTACTGAGTAAAATGATTTCTTTGGTGTCGCTTTATAGGCTTTATAGTTTATGTACGATTATACATTTATAAATATAATACGCAGTTACATGTCAATTTTCAGCTGTTGTTATTGTTGATGATGTTATCCTTTGAAGCCCCATTACAGTGGAAATTAAACAGAAACTTCGCAGTCATCCCATGTTAAACTTTGCATGTATATTTGTAAAATCATGTACAAAACGGTGTTGAGTGAACAGATAAAGATTCCAAATATGATAGTAGTAGCTTAATCTATAATTGTTAAGTTTATAATTATTAGATTTGTTTGTCCAATCCTTGCTACAGGCTATGCTGTTTGCAATGTAATGCATACAAATACTCTTTTGTTTTATTAGGTATTTTGAAATGTTCTCTAATTTTTCATGATTATATATATTTTTTTATTAGCTACTGCATGTTGTATTCCCTACTTGTATTTTGTAGCATTCACATCACAATATGTAGTTCTTTCATGGCAGATTCTTCACATGGATGTCTTTTTTGTAAACTGAAACCTAACATGTATTGCTTATAGCTGTGATGTACATCCCTCATCTCTACCAAGTGCAAATATTATACTTACAATTAAATGTATATAGAAATGTCTTTAATAGGTAGTTGATCTTGTCCAATGGTTTATAAGGCAACTGGTTTAATTATATTCCTATTATACAAATCAAAGTAACCAAGGGAATAAACAAACTTACTGAATTAAGTATAAAAAAGAAAGAAACAAATTAGCTAGGTTTCAGGGTGAATATATTCCTAGACAAGCATATTGTCAATCTTGATATATTAAATGGAATATTTGAACTAATATTTAACCATTATTGCCTAATTAGAACTAATACAAAATTAAATTAATTTTCATAGGTTAGGTTAGACTTATCAGTTCAATCATTTTCTGTTTAAAAGCCTTTAGTTGCAATGCCTTCCATTACACTTGATGCAGAATATAGTTTTTGACAAAGTGGGTATTTTGACCTATGTCTATGTGTAGAATTGTTGTCTGAAAATGTCTGAGGTAATAGAATAAAGACACAAGACTGACAAAAGGCAGGTTTTTTTTGAGATTTATAGACATCCAATTTATAATTTGTACCACAAAAGTGACCACACAGCAAACGTTTTCATTCAGCTGAACAAATAATTTTGCAATAACATGGTAATTTGGCCTGTAGGTAATTAGATTTGCATGTAGACATAAATTTCCTCAGACCTGACTTACACCAGACTTTCCAGGCCCAGTGGAACAAAAAAAATTATGACCATGATCGTGTGGTAGTGTATGCTTCCTATTTTTACATATTGCTATTGTAATTTTCTAGAGTACCAGACAGAATGAAAGAACGTGAGAAGGCTCATTTATCCCGTGAAAGAAATATGGATCGAGATGGGAAAAAGGTTTAAGTTTGTTATCTTTTGCATGACTGACCCATTGTAATGCAGCCAGCATCCTATACTAGCTATGCTATAGTATGTACATGGTTCAGGTATCTAACTAGAAAACTACAAGCACATAAGAGTTCACTTGGTAAGAATTTTATTTATGACCATTATAAAGTTCAAGGGGGGGTTACAGTTGCTTGTGTGTATCGATTTTGCTCACAACAAAAGCGGGCTCCTGATACATTCTATAAATTTTGCATTTTCGAAGTTTTTTTTAAAATAAATCCTGGTATATATTACCATTTGAGGGCATCCTAAAACAAAACAGTGATAGATATTCAGTTTGTATACAATACAGTTTCTACAATTTAGAGGTTGAAAATGTGAACGAAGTGTTTCTTTACGTTATGCCGCTGTAACCCCCTTTAAATTATAAATTGTTGGAAGCTTTCTCTCGATAGTCAATTGTACAGACCATTTGATGAAAGGTCAATGGCTGTTGGTGTAATCCACTCGTAAGTCCTGCAAGTGTTCTATGTGCAAATTATTTAATATGCTGGATAGGCAAAATGGTTCTTATGTACATTTTGATATCAATATTTTAAAATGCATTATGAAGTATGAACCATTTTTTTATTGCAGATTTACAGAGTTATTGTTGTTTGTGTTATCATAGGGTGATTTATTTTGGAAAAATACAATGCTAATGGCACTATTCCTGAATTTATGTTGAGATGAAAAGTTGTCTCATTCCTGGATGTGAATTTGAAACCATGCTATTGACAGATTGTTTCCCCAAAGCCAAATTTTGATAATGAGTGATTGAATATAATTCTTTAAGGTTGCAGTTTATCTCTAGGAATGGGACAGCTTTTCATTACAAAGCTGTACTTTTTAACTTGAGAATAGTGCATCAACATCATGCTTTTAAAAAATAGATAATCCCATGTAATCCCAATAACATTTAACAATAACTCAAAAATTTAATTGATGTGCACCTTAAAATACAATAAAGATTGTGAGATATATTGCAGTGATCAACTAACTTGACCTCCTATAACAATTTGATATCTTCAATCATGCAAGATGTTCATGATGCATGATGTTGAGCATAACTCAAGATATATTTTCCTACTTTTTATTATACTGTACAGTATTGTGCGATATGGGTTTTAATGGTAATGTGATATTTTGAAAATATTAGTTCATGCCCCTATGTAGTGAATGCATAGAGCTGAAATGACTAATAGCTTTCATTTTTATATTACAATGCTTTTCATTACCATCATTTAGTCTGAGAAAAATTAGTTTATGTATTTCACTGCATCTTGAGAGATAATTCTGTCTGCTATCCGGCATGTGTCCTACGTGTTCTTTTAATAGTAAGAAGTAAAGGACTCGGAGATAAGCCCTCAAAAACATGGGAAACACCATGAAGTAACTCTACACATATGGAGTAGAATTTTTCACGGCTGGTCACCCATCCTACTTCTAACTAATATCCAAACTGCATTCTAGTTTTACCAATATTCAAATATGTCTTTACTGCATTACTGTATAAAAAAGGTGTTATCATATCACTCTGGTTCCAGATTCTAAGCATCAAATCATGGTGTATTAAGGTTATCTAAATGTAAAGATTTCTTAATTAATTAAAAATTTTCTTTAGGTGCCTTCCTTTCCTTCACCAATACGGGTAAGAAACATAATACAATGTTGAAATATTTGGGGTTACAGACTTATAAATGCACCTTACATTATTTAAAGCAATTTTACTGTACTACTTTGAACAATAATCCTAATTATAGTTATGTTATGTTGCCTTGTTTTATCAACACCCATAATACTGTACTGTACATCAAAATGATCAAACACACACATACTTCTTTTTATTTCTGATTTTATTGACAATAATTTTCTGCAGGTTGAAGAAACTGATGATGGGATTAGTGCATTTGTGAAGGTTTGTGATTTTAATAAGTATTTTACTATTCAGAATTTTGTAGTGTGATTGAATGATCAATAATAAGCATATATACCACACATAGACAAAGAAGCTCTCAAAGGGGCTCCTCCCAGGATCTCCCCACCCCCAACTTTGCAAAAGTTGAAAAATGGATAGGCTAAACAGCTCACAGTATAATGCAGGGGGTACATGTTATGTGTTGATACAAATTAGTGAAATTACAATTTACAGGTTGGTGAAAATTAATACAAATTTCATAAACCATTCCCCTGAATAATTTCATTTCAGAATGTGCTTGGGGATTATACAAACTTTAAAGAACTGATACAAATAGAAAAAGTGCCAGCCTGTATTGGTGTAGTCCCTGTGCCTGCCACACCGACTGAGCCAAAGAGTTACTTTGGTTCAGGAAGTGGGGTGAAAGATAAAGAGAAGGCAAGGGAAAAGAGACAGCTGTCAGAAAAGGGAATTAAAGAAACAAAACCAACACAAAAACTAACTGAACAAAAATCACATAGTGATAGCTTGAAACAGAAAGTTAACAGGTCAGTGGAGAAATTAAACCTTGCCGAATATAAAGCAAAAGAAAGGAGATTAAATGAATCAATTGAACCGAAACATGGAACTAAAGACCGCCATACTAAAATCACGGAAAAGGTTGTTAAAAGTACTAGCAGTTTGGCAAGAGAAGGCGACAAGGAAAGGTCGTGTAGTCCACTAAATAAAGCCCCTGTTGAAGTGACAAGCAACAAAAGTCAAGAAGAGAAAAACATTTCCAAACCAACGAACGAATCTGAAAGATCGAATGACGCAACACAGTTGCCTGGTAAAATAAAATCGGAAGCGTCCTCGTTACCTCAAAAAAATCGACCGTCCCCTATTCAAATCCCTGCGCGGTAAGTAATTATGTACGGTAGGCGGTAGCTAATTGGGAGGTGGTGGTCGGGGTAGGTTGTGGGTGGGGGTGGATGCGACAGTTATTCGACTAATTTTGTTGAATGTTGATGTATAATTGGAACACAAAAAAACATACAGTACTTCAAAACCTATACGACAGAGGTTTGGGTGGTCTTGGATGTTGAATTTACCAAATGTGAATTGGATTGCGATAGACTGTAAAGCAAATTTGTATTCTGGTACTGTATTTTTTTACCTAAACACTATTACGTTTATAATTGAGTTTTTTAAGTACAGTAATACCCCACACTGGCCAATACTCTTCCTGTGATTTCTAAACGTAGCCGAACAGGTTGAGAAGACGAGGCATATCCGAGCTTTTTAGCCATCTTAGCTCAGTTAGCTGTATTTAGACATCGGAGGATGAACATTGACGAGTGTTACATGCAATTCTCCAAACTCTTCAGCAAAACAATACCGGTTTCAATGTTTGTTAGATATGAGACTGTACACCTACATAGGTTTTCTGATGATTGTATTTTTGGGGCGTTATAAAATGGCTGTTATATACTGTCCTGAATCAGGTCAAACACGGAGGAACTCAATATTTACTTTATCCTCGTAAGACGATAATCAGCAAAGTATTCTCGGGTTCAGATTTACACTGTTTCACGGGTTGCCTGAAGACAGGTCGCTGTTCGTTGTACATTGTAGCTATCCCTCTACAAAGTTTTGCGATTTGACGTCAACGGAAGCCAGAGGCCAATATAAAATTGCGATGTGATCGGCCACACCTATAGTTCTGGCATGAACTTGATTATCTTGACCTTTCGTTTACAATTTCACGGTCTACCGTTTTGTAAATAAAACATCGCTGATCCATGCATGAATATCCTGCGCGCAAACGACTATAACTGGGGTTATATAATCCCATAGCCTGTACGCAAACGACTATAACTGGGTTATAAAAAACCTCAGTCGTCTGCGCGCAGGCTAATCCATGAATAGCTAGATCATGTTATGGTTATACCCTTTTTCACTAGATAAGAATATTTTATCAAGGTGAAAGATAAATTATTCACTTGGTCGAGCTGCATAGGTGAAACCATGTTTGTTTTGACCAAAACGTATAGAAGAAAAAAATGCAGACTCGTGAAGTGAAACATCTATATTCATTATCACTTAGAACCAATCCATCAGTGGCTCCAATTGAATGAGATGTACTTTCTAACCTTATATTTTTACATTTATCTTGCAGTAATAGCAGTTCAACCTCAAGTGTTCAGGTAATAATCTAATGATTAATATCATAATTAAGTTCCCCCGAAAAGTTACTATTAAAATAGTAAGTTTACAGTTTTGCCGAGAACAGTCTTTCTTGTTGAATACGTCAACCAAAATAACAATTTGTTCAGAAAATGTTGATCTAATCAAGCTACAATCGTAAATTGTAAATGCATCGCTTCAAAAGCCTGCTGTTGGATTTAAACTCTTCACATTAACGTCCCGTTACAACTACATGCAAGGGTATGGAGTGTCGACCGAATCTGGCTTGTATTCAAATACCGATTTCAATGTTTACGCATACATGTGAGAGATGGTTTCTAGTTTCTAATTACAATGATAACACAATCTAAAATCTACATCTCCCCAAAGTATAAACAAACTTTGAAATAGGTAATTTATATACGAGGCAGATTCGGTCTATAGACATAACACCATAGGAAGAGAAAGCAGATCGGTAGCTTCCGCTTGACCAGACCGGAAACAAATAAAGGTCACACATACGCGTAAATGGGTTTACGTTTATCATTATCATAATACGATTAAAGACCAAAACAAACCGGACGCAATTTTCGATCTTCGAGCCCCGTTCACTGCGATTTTGATTGCTAAGATCTGATTCTGAGCAATGTTATGTAAATATCACTTAAGGATAGCGAGGTGACGGCATAACATAATGCTGACCAAGAGGTGGCTTAACATTAATCTAAGTCATAAAATGGCGACAAAAATTGTCGTGAAAATTGCTAGTGTAAACGAAAGTTCGGTTAATACGGTACCTTTGTTTCTGATCTACGATTTCCAAATATTCAAAAGCGCTGTAGCATTTTGAGTTGTCGAATCGCGTCTGCTGTGCGTGGGCATTAATTCCGCCGAAATTCGATAATCTTTGTTTCCGTCTAATCAAGCCAACCACAGTTGCTGATCAATTTCGTTTCTATGAAAATACTACCACACGATACATCTAGAGTAACCTGATTAGCTTAAGTAACAAAGATATAGCTAAAGTGGTGGTAAAGAATATCAAGTTAAAAGATCATTTATTGACTTCTGACGTGAAACAAAACGTTTTTGCGTGACCTTGACGTGGATGACGTGGCTATCATAACATGCGGGGTAATCGAGGCGCATTTTCATTTTTTTTTAAATTTTGATGTTGAAAATGATTGGATATCAGTATGCTCAGGTGTAAGCCTCGCTTATCTTTTAGTCTGCGTGAATCTCTGTTGAAAATCAAAAACAAAATTTATTCTCATCGATCATGATCAATCTCAATTTTGAATTAATGCGCGGGACAACCCGATTTCGTAAAAAGTACCGTGTTGGCAATCGCAACCCTAACTTTTAAAGAGTTTTAAAACATTTCTCCTAAGCATTTTCATGATTGTTTGTTAAAGATAATTTAAAATGATAAAATCTTGCTTTTATAGACCCTTTTTACCTTGCCTTATTTTTGAGATATTGCGTTTTATTCCAAACACTGCATAATGAGTTTTTGTAGAGCAACCAATTTTAGGGTGTGTAACAAATTTGAAACTGGCACAAGATACGGTTGGCTCCAAGCCATAATAACTTGTAAGTCAGTAAAATATTAAAGTTTGATGCTTTGTTTCCTGCTCTTGAACAAAATTACACATTTATTGAAAACTTCTCAATGTGCAGTATGATATGTTATAGACTCATATTAGCATACCAAATGAACCCAAGTATTCTATATTAACAATATGTAAGAGATAAAGCCCTCGAAGGAGGGTTGTATGTGATATACAGACCCGAGGACGCGTTAGCGTCCGAGGGCTTTAT